>JAMPIV010003213.1:135000-144165 GCA_024509875.1 Oreohelix idahoensis | reverse complement strand
AGTCACGTCGGGGTGTGCAGTGACATATTGGGAACTATATTCTTCCATTTCTTTTAGAGGTTAAGTTTTACGCTCATGTACACATTCAAGGCAAGGTTTGTTCACACATGACATATTCTTATCTCTGAGCAACAAATCCATAAGTCCTTTCATTACGTTTTTTTTCTGTTTTGATGGAAGCTCAATCCAACGATCAACTGTGAGACGTTCAGGCACCATCGTTTTAAATAAAAGGCGATAGCCTTCCTCACTTAGCTGATATTTTTTTATCAAAGCCGCCCTAATGACATCATAATTATCCTTATCTGCTTCTCCTACAAGGCATAATCTAGTCAAAGATTCACCTTTCAAGTTTTCTGATAATTGATTAGCGTATTGTGATTTATCCACATTATGTGTACGACAAGAACGTTCAAATCTATCCAGCCAGAATGTAATATCGTCACTGGACTGATTGAACGGTGGAACCTTAACCTTGTAAGTAGAAGGTTACCATTACCACTAGATGCCTGATTAACATTACTCATACTTGTCAATCTCAATTTCTCTAACTCAAATTCATGTTCTCTTATTGCTTTTTTCTCTTCAGCATCTAATCTTTTTTGTTCAGCCTCCCTGTCTAATCTTTTTTGTTCAGCTTCCCTGTCTAATCTTTTTTGTTCAGCTTCACTGTCTAATCTTTTTTGTTCCGCAGCAGCTTCTCTTTCTAATTTTTTTTGTTCAGCTGCAGCTTCTCTTTCTAATTTTTTTGTTCAGCTTCAAATCTCCTTTCCTCCACCTGCATCTGCAATTTCTTTTGTTCAGCAGCAGCCTCAGCTTCTCTTTCTAATCTTTTCTCTTCCGCCATAGCTTTTCTTTCTTCTGCAGCTAATCTTTTCTCTTCTGCAGCTAATGCTTTGTCATATTGAGCAACTGCCCATTGTTCTAATTGTTGACCAGTCTTATCAAGGGCTTTCCCTTGTGTAATGACGTATTCTAATGTAGCCATGATGTCTAACAATAATACTAATCACCTGAATCAATAATAATACCACAAGTTCTCAATGACTTGATTAATCAGTATACTATCCCAATATCTGTGGGTCACAAGCCTTTAATAAGGTCTTGTATAATAGTAATAATAATCAGGTACTGGTTTATACCATAATCCAAGTGCAGTGCACAGGCAATTGTGTCTTATGAAATATACCTATATAAAACATATGTCAACCAACAGAATACATAAAGTACAAATAGGACTGACAATACAAGAACGTTTGCAGAAATCAAAATAAATCAAATAGGGAAATCAATGAAAATAATCACTGAATCTGCAAAGAATAACAACACAAATGACGTCACAATATATGAATATAAATTGAGAATAGAACTGAAAGATAGAAAAGGTTAGACCAACAAATTACAAACAAATCAAAACAAAACTAAAGAACAAAGAAATATTACAAAAATAACAATAATTACAGACTTCACAGCTAACACAAAAGCAACAGTTGTCCCAGCAAATTTTCAATCAAGAAAATTGCACCTATAGAAAACGCCCACAACGGACCCTCTATGACGTGGGATATTCTGTTGTGAGGACGCCGCCCAACCTTAAACACAACCCGCTGACATAGAAACTAACATACTATACAAACAAATAACATGTAAACATAAATATATATAAATTATGTGTATGATAGTATGTGTTACAAAATAGGCTCAGTCTTACAGTAATGGCAAAGTTATTTTTATGAAAACAAACAAACTGCCACTTTATTCAATTAAACATTCTGGCCTTAAATATTAAAGTTCATATATGGAAAACAAGAAGATCCATCGATGAAAATAGGACTTCTTAGTTCACTCATACTGTCTTCCTGTTAACATTGACAAGAATTGATCCAACTGTTCTGTGAAACTCTATAATGTCTAATGTAAAAAATGTCAACAACGCTGACCTACATACTGCATTCACCTGACAGGTCACGTGACGAAGTGTTGACAAAGAGCAAACCAATACTGCAAGTGTGTCGTATCAGCCAAAGAAACGGTCTGGTATCGGTAATCTGTTGACTTCTGAACTTCTGCGAGGTCAAACCCAGAAAGCTGGTCCACCAGTTGATAAGGTTGATAACGTTGGATTTTTATTCCCGTTAATGATATCCACCAAAAGATAGATATAAGTGTATAATGGACTGTCAGTAGCCAAGCACTCAGTATCGCCCATACATATATCATCTGACTTCACTGACTGAGCACGTCAGCTTATAAACAACATTTCAGATGGCTTCTAAACCTAATCTCGTCTAGCGACGATTCTTCAACATAATGTTCAGCACATATTTTTCCATATAATAATATTGAACCGCTAATAACGGGTTCTCATGTGTAGCAGTGATCTCTGGACTAAACAAGCGATAATACGGGCATCCCTTTTCTCTTCTTGAAAGTCACTACATGTTTTGGTTCCAAGATGGCTTCACTCGTGAGCTGTCACTCACGTTTGGATACAGATAATGAATCTGTCCTAAAGTTAGTCATTCATAAAACATTTCATTGCTCTGTAGATTTGATCATGAACAATTGACTGCAATCTACAGGATATAGTGCTGCTAGGAATCGAAGTCGTTTTCATCGAGTCAAATATATTCTCTTAGACATTCAAATCGTAACTATCGAAAATGGTGGCTTCGATCGAGAGTTCATAAGAGTATCTTTGATTACCTTGGTATAGGAAATATGAAACTGCCATTCCTTGGCAATACGACTAAACACTGGGGTAAAGCATACACGATAGGTTTAGACGACTATCACTTTCCCCACCAATACTGAGATCACTTTTTCCCGGCGACAGGCCGACATAGAAAACACAGTCCCTATCGGGACGAAGCCAAATCACACCACACTCTAGCGACACATCCGCCGAATAGCCTTCGACCTAATCAGACAACAGAACATATAGTTCGACTTAGATATGTAAAGATATACAGATATAAGACAGACTCGTCCTACTCAGACAAACAATACACATAAATTCAGGCCATAGATATTCTGAAGCAAGAACAAACTATTATTACCCAAACAACGAATAAATCGCAGTAAAATGGATTTATCCGCGGAGTTTGATCGAAAGAGCCGACACAACTTTCAAGGGAAGTAACTCAATAATGACTTTCCCTTAAGCACTAAAAAATTACCTATGTATAATATTGTAAGATATCAATGACTGCACGTAACAGTCTTACCACACCTCCCGGGAAAAAAAAAAATGGAACTTTTTTTTTTTTGAAATACATCTAGGAGCAACGTACAATAGGCTCACAACGCATGAATAATGCGCAGATGAAAATATCAGGAATACCTATAACGCCTAATATGAGGCTAAGTCGACTTATGGAGCGACTGGTGAGAATGTGTCTCATAAACTGAGAGAAATTATTTCTCTACAAGTATATTTTTCCAGGAAGGTGTCATCAAAGTATAATACAATTCTGGCAATTACACAATGCCTAAAAAATTCATATCATCATTTCGCATTAGATATCTTAAATTTATGATTTATGAAGAAAAAAAATCATCAAAGCACAGCGGTGAATAAACATCAATGAACCGCTATGTAGTGATACAATCATTATATTATTAAATTACAAATGTGTATCTATCATGATATAGAAAAGGAACTACTATAGAACTAGACATATCAAGAAGTCTAAGCCCTAATAGTTATGTGGAATCATGTGGGCATCTTGACAGAATGTCTGCCATCACATTATCTGATCCACGAATAGCTCGCACAGAGAAATGAATAGGTTGAAGAGCAATTGCATATCGAGTAGACCTCGAGCTCTTCAAATTCTTACTCTGTATAGCAGTAAGAGCTTTTTGGTCGGTTTCTACTATGAAATGTGCGCCTAGAAGGAATCTCTGTAGTTTGAGGATCGACCAAACCATAGCTAATAGCTCACGGTCTAAAACCGAATAATTCCTTTCTGCCGCATTAAGTTTTCTGGAAATATACATTACAGGATGCAGAGTTCCAGAGTACTCTTGCATTAGTGCCGCTCCAATCCCAGTGGATGAAGCGTCACTACGAAGAACGAATGTCTTATCTTTAGTGGGTAGCACTAAAATAGGTGGTGTATCACGGACAGTGATGAGTAATGACCATGTGGTACTGGAGAATTGTCCGTTGCTTGGAAAATGGGTTGCAAATAATCCGGACGTTCATGGAATTCAGTAAGCATATTGATGTGGAAGGTTTTATGCTTCCCATCAATATCGACAATATAGTCGACATCGGAAATTTTCGATATTATATCGTACGGACCTTTCCAAGAAATAAGTAATCTGTTTTCCCTACAAGGTAGTAATACAAATGCTTTGTCACCAGGACAAAGTTGTCGTAAGCATCTCTTCTTATTGGCAAATTGCCTTGCCTTCTGTTTCGCAAATTCAGAAGAAGAAGTTGCTAATTTGCATGCTTCGATAATCTTTTGTCTCAACGCGATGACATATTCGTAGGATGACTTTGTGTCATCGTCAATATATTCAGATGTTATGAGATCGAGACATGGTATCTGATATTAGTTGGGTGCCATGGTCTGACAATATCTCTCCGGGGAACCCCAGACGAGAAAATATAAGCCAAAGAGCATCTGCAATATCAGCAGTAGTAATGCTCTTCAGAGGAATAGCCTCTGGCCAACGTGTGCACATATCAACACACGTCAAGATAAACTGATGTCCTCTGGCAGACTTGATCTTAAATGGACCAATTATGTCTATGGCCATTTTTTGGAACGGCCGAATAGGAATGTCCGCCGCCTGAATGGGTGCAGCATGCCGTGGACCTTTGGATTTAACTTCCTGACATACTTTACAAGATCGACAATAAATCCGTATGTCCTTGTTTACCAATGGCCAAAAGAAAGCCGCAAGGACTCTTGACTTAGTACGGGAAAAACCCATGTGTCCAGCACATTGAGAGTCGTGAGCGTGCTGCAAAATTTTAACTCTCAAATTCTTGGGAACCAGGATTTGAGAATGACTTGACGTAATGGAGTCTTGAACCATACGTACAAGTACGCCATTCTTCTTTGTAATCCACGATTTACGACTTGTGTCTTTATTCGGATCACCTTTAGTTGCAAGAATGAAGAATTTCTTCAGAGTGGGATCATCTTCTTGCTGTTTTATAAACGAGTCACGAGAAATTACCAAGGGATTATCTTGGTTATGCACTTCATTATTTTCAATAGATGAAGTTTGAGGCATATTAAGAGCCTGAGCTCTAGTGACTACAGCGTTAGCAATCTGCATGTTTTGCCTTTCCCACGTGGAAATTTGTTGCGGAGTGCATTCTTTGACTCCATGAATGCGACCGATGATGAGGTCAGCGATCGGATTCGGAAGAAGACATGCGTGTACATCTCCTGTAAAGAAAGGAGTAGCAATCCTAATGATAGCAGTAGAGTATTTCTCTAATGTGCCGCCAAATGTTACACATTTGACTACTTGTCCAGTGGCACGGGAAGGATCTACGAGTGACTGCCTAACACCAATTGTGGTGCATCCAGAATCAAATAGCACAGAGACTGGATTGTTATTCACTAAACCCTTATGTAAGACAAGAGAACCTCTTCCATCATGCGCGACTGATGCCGGAAGAGCAGGAAGAGGATGGCCACAGCTTAAAGTAGACACTGTGGTTGGCTCAAATAGCGTTTTGCATTGGGGGCACTGAGATGCTCTCCCAAAATCAAAAGCGGCACATGCCATATTACTAGCATCATTATTATCTTTACTCTGTTTATAGGCTTCATTGGACTCTTGTTGTGCAGAGTTTGCCTGAAAATGTGGTTTATGTCTTTTGTATTGAGATCTACCTCGGTTATTATCACCTCTGTAGTTATTGTTACCTCTATTGTAACCCCTATTTGGGTTTGAGTCATAGTTCCCTTGGTTACCATTATCATATTCATTATAATGAGTATCTCTGTAATTATGATCTTGTTGACTCCAAGACGGATAACCCTGATAGTTTCTATAATTACTTCCTCTACGGAAATTCCTATAATTATGACCACCCCTGTGTCGAGAGCTATCAGGTCGTCTCCAGTTCTTTGAAGAAGAACCCTGAAATGATTGGTTACCTTGGTTTTGATAACTATTATGGTTACCTTTTTTATCAAATCTGTTTTGAGGTCCCTGAAATCTGTGTGAATAATTGGGATTGTATGGTGTTGCTGAAGCAACTGGCATACTCTCCTTAATCTTAGTGTTGCCAAAAGTCACGTCGGGGTGTGCAGTGACATATTGGGAACAATATTCTTCCATTTCTTTTAGAGATTTGGGTTTACGCTCATGTATAAATTCAAGGAAAGGTTTGTTCACACATGACATAATCTTATCTCTGAGCAACAAATCCATAAGTCCTTCATACGTTTTTTCTGTTTTGGAAAGCTCAATCCAACGATCAACTGTGAGACGTGCCTTTGCAGTGAATTCTGAGAATTCTACACCCGTCTCAGGTACCATCGTTTTAAATAAAAGGCGATAGCCTTCCTCACTTAGCTGATATTTTTTTATCAAAGCCGCCCTAATGACATCATAATTATCCTTATCTGCTTCTCCTACAAGGCATAATCTAGTCAAAGATTCACCTTTCAAGTTTTCTGATAATTGATTAGCGTATTGTGATTTATCCACATTATGTGTACGACAAGAACGTTCAAATCTATCCAGCCAGAATGTAATATCGTCACTGGACTGATTGAACGGTGGAACCTTAACCTTGTAAGTAGAAGGTTTACCATTACCACTAGATGCCTGATTAACATTACTCATACTTGTCAATCTCAATTTCTCTAACTCAAATTCATGTTCTCTTATTGCTTTTTTCTCTTCAGCATCTAATCTTTTTTGTTCAGCCTCCCTGTCTAATCTTTTTTGTTCAGCTTCCCTGTCTAATCTTTTTTGTTCAGCTTCACTGTCTAATCTTTTTTGTTCAGCTTCACTGTCTAATCTTTTTTGTTCAGCTTCCCTGTCTAATCTTTTTTGTTCAGCTTCACTTTCTAATTTTTTTTGTTCAGCTGCAGCTTCTCTTTCTAATTTTTTTTGTTCAGCTTCAAATCTCCTTTCCTCCACCTGCATCTGCAATTTCTTTTGTTCAGCAGCAGCCTCAGCTTCTCTTTCTAATCTTTTCTCTTCCGCCATAGCTTTTCTTTCTTCTGCAGCTAATCTTTTCTCTTCTGCAGCTAATGCTTTGTCATATTGAGCAACTGCCCATTGTTCTAATTGTTGACCAGTCTTATCAAGGGCTTTCCCTTGTGTAATGAAGTATTCTAATGTAGCCATGATGTCTAACAATAATACTAATCACCTGAATCAATAATAATACCACAAGTTCTCAATGACTTGATTAATCAGTATACTATCCCAATATCTGTGGGTCACAAGCCTTTAATAAGGTCTTGTATAATAGTAATAATAATCAGGTACTGGTTTATACCATAATCCAAGTGCAGTGCACAGGCAATTGTGTCTTATGAAATATACCTATATAAAACATATGTCAACCAACAGAATACATAAAGTACAAATAGGACTGACAATACAAGAACGTTTGCAGAAATCAAAATAAATCAAATAGGGAAATCAATGAAAATAATCACTGAATCTGCAAAGAATAACAACACAAATGACGTCACAATATATGAATATAAATTGAGAATAGAACTGAAAGATAGAAAAGGTTAGACCAACAAATTACAAACAAATCAAAACAAAACTAAAGAACAAAGAAATATTACAAAAATAACAATAATTACAGACTTCACAGCTAACACAAAAGCAACAGTTGTCGCAGCAAATTTTCAATCAAGAAAATTGCACCTATAGAAAACGCCCACAACGGACCCTCTATGACGTGGGATATTCTGTTGTGAGGACGCCGCCCAACCTTAAACACAACCCGCTGACATAGAAACTAACATACTATACAAACAAATAACATGTAAACATAAATATATATAAATTATGTGTATGATAGTATGTGTTGCAAAATAGGCTCAGTCTTACAGTAATGGCAAAGTTATTTTTTTATGAAAACAAACAAACTGCCACTTTATTCAATTAAACATTCTGGCCTTAAATATTAAAGTTCATATATGGAAAACAAGAAGATCCATCGATGAAAATAGGACTTCTTAGTTCACTCATACTGTCTTCCTGTTAACATTGACAAGAATTGATCCAACTGTTCTGTGAAACTCTATAATGTCTAATGTAAAAAATGTCAACAACGCTGACCTACATACTGCATTCACCTGACAGGTCACGTGACGAAGTGTTGACAAAGAGCAAACCAATACTGCAAGTGTGTCGTATCAGCCACAGGAAACGGTCTGGTATCGGTAATCTGTTGACTTCTGAACTTCTGCGAGGTCAAACCCAGAAAGCTGGTCCACCAGTTGATAAGGTTGATAACGTTGGATTTTTATTCCCGTTAATGATATCCACCAAAAGATAGATATAAGTGGATGGAAGCAGACATCATCATCATCATCAGTTGATAAGATCTCTATGGTGTTGTTTGCTCCACTGTAGTGTATGGAATGTCAACTTGACCTACGCAGTGGTGTGTAGACATGGATTGAGTGTATAATGTGCGAATGATGATAAAGGTTCGTGGTGTTGACAAAAAATGTTCTTTTCTCACACTCATGTATGGCTGGAAGTCATCGACACCAACGACTGTGTACCTTTTCTAAAGTTTAATTGGACGTACACACTCGACAGCACAGATAGTGACAAATCACAGGTTGCCATAATACATCATAGTACAGTGGATAAATGGTCTTGCAATGTTACATGGGCACTCATGTAGAATAAGTGTATAATGGACTGTCAGTAGCCAAGCACTCAGTATCGCCCATACATATATCATCTGACTTCACTGACTGAGCACGTCAGCTTATAAACAATATTTCAGATGGCTTCTAAACCTAATCTCGTCTAGCGACGATTCTTCAACATAATGTTCAGCACATATTTTTCCATATAATAATATTGAACCGCTAATAACGGGTTCTCATGTGTAGCAGTGATCTCTGGACTAAACAAGCGATAATACGGGCATCCCTTTTCTCTTCTTGAAAGTCACTACATGTTTTGGTTCCAAGA
>JAMPIV010003213.1:110000-115000 GCA_024509875.1 Oreohelix idahoensis | reverse complement strand
AAACCTTACCGAAACCACAATCTTGTAAAACAATCCTTACCGACACCTCAATCTTGTAAAACCTACCTTTCTACTTACCTACCTACCTATCTACCTATCTATCTATCTATCTATCTATCTATCTATCTATCTATCTATCTATCTATCTATCTATCTATCTATCTATCTATCTATCTATCTATCTATCTATCTATCTATCTATCTATCTATCTATCTATCTATCTATCTATCTATCTATCTATCTATCTATCTATCTATCTATCTATCTATCTATCTATCTATCTATCTATCTATCTATCTATCAACAGACTGACCGATACGAGAGTAAATTTTTTTTTTTTTTTTTTTTTAAAGTCCATTTCACACATATTATATAACATAACTACAAAATTCCAATAGCAAATATTGCCTCAATCTTGTAAAACAAACCTTACCGAAACCACAATCTTGTAAAACAATCCTTACCGACACCTCAATCTTGTAAAACCTACCTTTCTACTTACCTACCTACCTATCTATCTATTTATCTATTTATCTATTTATCTATCTATCTATCTATCTATCTATCTATCTATCTATCTATCTATCTATCTATCTATCTATCTATCTATCTATCTATCTATCTATCTATCTATCTATCTATCTATCTATCTATCTATCTATCTATCTATCTATCTATCTATCTATCTATCTATCTATCTATCTATCTATCTATCTATCTATCTATCTATCTATCAACAGACTGACCGATACGAGAGTAAATTTTTGTTTTGTTTTTTGTTTTTGTTTTTTTAAGTCCATTTCACACATATTATATAACATAACTACAAAATTCCAATAGCAAATATTGCCTCAATCTTGTAAAACAAACCTTACCGAAACCACAATCTTGTAAAACAATCCTTACCGACACCTCAATCTTGTAAAACCTACCTTTCTTTTTACCTACCTACCTATCTATCTTTTTATCTATTTATCTATTTATCTATCTATCTACCTACCTATCTATTTATCTATTTATCTATCTATTTATCTATGTATCTATCTATCTATCTACCTATCTATCTATCTATCTATCTATCTATCTATCTATCTATCTATCTATCTATCTATCTATCTATCTATCTATCTATCTATCTATCTATCTATCTATCTATCTATCTATCTATCTATCTATCTATCTATCTATCTATCTATCTATCTATCTATCTATCTATCTATCTATCTATCTATCTATCTATCTATCTATCTATCTATCTATCTATCTATCTATCTATCTATCTATCTATCTATCTATTTATCTATTTATCTATCTATCTATCTATCTATCTATCTATCTATCTATCTATCTATCTATCTATCTATCTATCTATCTATCTATCAACAGACTGACCGATACGAGAGTAAATTTTTTTTTTTTTTTTTTTTTTTTTTTTAAGTCCATTTCACACATATTATATAACATAACTACAAAATTCCAATAGCAAATATTGCCTCAATCTTGTAAAACAAACCTTACCGAAACCACAATCTTGTAAAACAATCCTTACCGACACCTCAATCTTGTAAAACCTACCTTTCTACTTACCTACCTATCTATCTATCTATTTATCTATCTATCTATCTATCTATCTATCTATCTATCTATCTATCTATCTATCTATCTATCTATCTATCTATCTATCTATCTATCTATCTATCTATCTATCTATCTATCTATCTATCTATCTATCTATCTATCTATCTATCTATCTATCTATCTATCTCTATCTATCTATCTATCTATCTATCTATCTATCTATCTATCTATCTATCTATCTATCTATCTATCTATCTATCTATCTATCTATCATCAGACTGACCGATACGAGAGTAAATTTTTGTTTTGTTTTTTGTTTTTGTTTTTTTAAGTCCATTTCACACATATTATATAACATAACTACAAAATTCCAATAGCAAATATTGCCTCAATCTTGTAAAACAAACCTTACCGAAACCACAATCTTGTAAAACAATCCTTACCGACACCTCAATCTTGTAAAACCTACCTTTCTACTTACCTACCTACCTATCTATCTATTTTCTATTTATCTATCTATCTATCTATCTATCTATCTATCTATCTATCTATCTATCTATCTATCTATCTATCTATCTATCTATCTATCTATCTATCTATCTATCTATCTATCTATCTATCTATCTATCTATCTATCTATCTATCTATCTATCTATCTATCTATCTATCTATCTATCTATCTATCTATCTATCTATCTATCTATCTATCTATCTATCTATCTATCTATCTATCAACAGACTGACCGATACGAGAGTGAATTTTTTTTTTTTTTTTTTAAAGTCATTTTCACACATATTTTATAACATAACTACAAAATTCCAATAGCAAATATTGCCTCAATCTTGTAAAACAAACCTTACCGAAACCACAATCTTGTAAAACAATCCTTACCGACACCTCAATCTTGTAAAACCTACCTTTCTACTTACCTACCTACTATCTATCTATCTATCTATCTATCTATCTATCTATCTATCTATCTATCTATCTATCTATCTATCTATCTATCTATCTATCTATTTATCTATCTATCTCTATCTATCTATCTATCTATCTATCTATCTATCTATCTATCTATCTATCTATCTATCTATCTATCTATCTATCTATCTATCTATCTATCTATCTATCTATCTATCTATCTATCTATCTATCTATCTATCTATCTATCTATCTATCTATCTATCTATCTATCAACAGACTGACCGATACGAGAGTAAATTTTTTTTTTTTTTTTAAGTCCATTTCACACATATTTTATAACATAACTACAAAATTCCAATAGCAAATATTGCCTCAATCTTGTAAAACAAACCTTACCGAAACCACAATCTTGTAAAACAATCCTTACCGACACCTCAATCTTGTAAAACCTACCTTTCTACTTACCTACCTACCTATCTATCTTTTTATCTATTTATCTATCTATCTACCTACCTATCTATTTATCTATCTATTTTTCTATCTATCTATCTATCTATCTATCTATCTATCTATCTATCTATCTATCTATCTATCTATCTATCTATCTATCTATCTATCTATCTATCTATCTATCTATCTATCTATCTATCTATCTATCTATCTATCTATCTATCTATCTATCTATCTATCTATCTATCTATCTATCTATCTATCAAAGGACTGACCGATACGAGAGTAATTTTTTTTAAGTCCATTTCTCTATCTATCTATCTATCTATCTATCTATCTATCTATCTATCTATCTATCTATCTATCTATCTATCTATCTATCTATCTATCTAACCATCTATCTATCTATCTATCTATCTATCTATCTATCTATCTATCTATCTATCTATCTATCTATCTATCTATCTATCTATCTATCTATCTATCTATCTATCTATCTATCTATCTATCTATCTATCTATCTATCTATCTATCTATCTATCTATCTATCTATCTATCTATCTATCTATCAACAGACTGACCGATACGAGAGTAAATTTTTTTTTTTTTTTTTTTTTTCACATATTTTATAACATAACTACAAAATTCCAATAGCAAATATTGCCTCAATCTTGTAAAAAAAACCTTACCGAAACCACAATCTTGTAAAACAATCCTTACCGACACCTCAATCTTGTAAAACCTACCTTTCTACTTACCTACCTACCTATCTATCTATTTATCTATCTATCTATCTATCTATCTATCTATCTATCTATCTATCTATCTATCTATCTATCTATCTATCTATCTATCTATCTATCTATATCTATCTATCTATCTATCTATCTATCTATCTATCTATCTATCTATCTATCTATCTATCTATCTATCTATCTATCTATCTATCTATCTATCTATCTATCTATCTATCTATCTATCTATCTATCTATCTATCTATCTATCTATCTATCTATCTATCTATCTATCTATCTATCTATCTATCTATCTATCTATCTATCTATCTATCTATCTATCTATCTATCACAGACTGACCGATACGAGAGTAAATTTTTTTTTTTTTTTTTTTTTTTTTTTTTAAGTCCATTTCACACATATTTTATAACATAACTACAAAATTCCAATAGCAAATATTGCCTCAATCTTGTAAAACAAACCTTACCGAAACCACAATCTTGTAAAACAATCCTTACCGACACCTCAATCTTGTAAAACCTACCTTTCTACTTACCTACCTACCTATCTATCTTTTATCTATCTATCTATCTATCTATCTATCTATCTATCTATCTATCTATCTATTTATCTATCTATCTATCTATCTATCTATCTATCTATCTATCTATCTATCTATCTATCTATCTATCTATCTATCTATCTATCTATCTATCTATCTATCTATCTATCTATCTATCTATCTATCTATCTATCTATCTATCTATCTATCTATCTATCAACAGACTGACCGATACGAGAGTAAATTTTTATTTTTATTTTTTTTTATTTTTAAAGTCGATTTCACACATATTATATAACATAACTACAAAATTCCAATAGCAAATATTGCCTCAATCTTGTAAAACAAACCTTACCGAAACCACAATCTTGTAAAACAATCCTTACCGACACCTCAATCTTGTAAAACCTACCTTTCTATATATCTATTATTTATCTATCTATCTATCTATCTATCTATCTATCTATCTATCTATCTATCTATCTATCTATCTATCTATCTATCTATCTATCTATCTATCTATCTATCTATCTATCTATCTATCTATCTATCTATCTATCTATCTATCTATCTATCTATCTATCTATCTATCTATCTATCTATCTATCTATCTATCTATCTATCTATCTATCTATCAACAGACTGACCGATACGAGAGTAAATTTTTTGTTTGTTTTTTGTTTTCGTTTTTTTAAGTCCATTTCACACATATTATATAACATAACTACAAAATTCCAATAGCAAATATT
>JAMPIV010003213.1:0-105000 GCA_024509875.1 Oreohelix idahoensis | reverse complement strand
TACACCAGAACACTCCTAGGCGGGAAGACAGGCGTCTATCATCATCAGTTGACAAGATCCCTATGGTGTTGCCTGCCCCACTGTAGTGTATGGAATGTCAACTTGACCTACGCAGTGTTGTGTAGACATGGATGGAGTGTATAATGTGCGAATGATGATAAGGGTTCGTGTTGTTGACAAATGTTCTCTTCTCACACTCATGTATGACCGGAAGTCATCGACACCAACGACTGTGTACCTTTTCTAAAGTTTAATTGGACGTACACACTCGACAGCACAGATAGTGACAAATCACAGGTTGCCATAATACATCATAGTACAGTGGACAAATGGTCTTGCAATGTTACATGGGCACTCATGTAGAATAATGGTATAATGGACTGTCAATAGCCAAGCACTCAGTATCGCCCATACATATATCATCTGACGTCACTGACTGAGCACGTCAGCTTGTAAACAATATTTCAGATGACTTCTAAACCTAATCTCGTTTAGCAACGATTCTTCAACATAATGTTCAGCACATATTTTTCCATATAATAATATTGAACCGCTAACAATGGGTTCTCATGTGTAGCAGTGATCTCTGGACTGATCAAGCGATAATACGGGCATCCCTTTTCTCTTCTTGAAAGTCCTACATGTTTTGGTTCCAAGATGGCTCCACTCGTGAACTGTCACTCACGTTTGAATACAGATAATGAATCTGTTCTAAAGTTAGTCATTCATACAACATTTCGTTGCTCTGTAGATTTGGTCATGAACAATAGACTGCATTCTACAGAATATAGTGCTGCTAGGAATCGAAGTCGTTTTTCATCGAGTCAAATATATTCTCTTAAACATTCAAATCGTAATTATCGACAATGGTGGCTTCGATCGAGAGTTCATAAGAGTATCTTTGATTACCTTGGTAGAGGGAATATGAAACTGCCATTCCTTGGCAAGATGAATAAACACTGGGGTAAAGCATACACGATAGGTCTAGACGACTATCACTTTCCCCAAAACCACTGAGATCACTTTTTCAAGGCATCAAGCCGACATAGCAAAACACACACAGTCCCTATCAGGACGAAGCCAAATCACACCACTCAGCGACACATCCGCCGAATAGCCTTTGACCTCTCTAGAGACAACAGAACATATAGTTCGACTTAGATATGTAAAGATATACAGATATAAGACAGACTTGTCCTACTCAGACAAACAATACACATAAATTCAGGCCATAGATATTCTGAAGCAAGAACAATCTATTATTACCCAAACAACGAATAAATCGCAGTAAAATGTATTTATCCGCGGAGTTCAAGGGAAGTAACTCAATAATGACTTTCCCTTAAGCACTAAAAAATTACCTATGTATAATATTGTAAGATATCAAAGACTGCACGTAACAGTCTTACCACACCTCCCGGGAAAAAAAAAAAAAATGGAACATTTTTTTTTTTTTTTTTTTTTGAAATACATCTAGGAGCAACGTACAATAGGCTCACAACGCATGAATAATGCGCAGATGAAAATATCAGGAATACCTATAACGCCTAATATGAGGCTAAGTCGACTTATGGAGCGACTGGTGAGAATGTGTCTCATAAACTGAGAGAAATTATTTCTCTACAAGTATATTTTTCCAGGAAGGTGTCATCAAAGTATAATACAATTCTGGCAATTACACAATGCCTAAAAAATTCATATCATCACTACGTATTAGATATCTTAAATTTATGATTTATGAAGTAAAAAATCATCAAAGCACAGCGGTGAATAAACATACATGAACCGCTATGTAGTGATACAATCATTATATTATTAAATTACAAATGTGTATCTATCATGATATAGAAAAGGAACTACTATAGAACTAGACATATCAAGAAGTCTAAGCCCTAATAGTTATGTGGAATCATGTGGGCATCTTGACAGAATGTCTGCCATCACATTATCTGATCCCCGAATAGCTCGCACAGAGAAATGAAAAGGTTGAAGAGCAATTGCATATCGAGTAGACCTCGAGCTCTTCAAATTCTTACTCTGTATAGCAGTAAGAGCTTTTTGGTCTGTTTCTACTATGAAATGTGCGCCTAGAAGGAATCTCTGTAGTTTGAGGATCGACCAAACCATAGCTAATAGCTCACGGTCTAAAACCGAATAATTCCTTTCTGCCGCATTAAGTTTTCTGGAAATATACATTACAGGATGCAGAGTTCCAGAGTACTCTTGCATTAGTGCCGCTCCAATCCCAGTGGATGAAGCGTCACTACGAAGAACGAATGTCTTATCTTTAGTGGGTAGCACTAAAATAGGTGGTGTTGAAAACAGTGTTTTAATCTTATCCAGAGAGCATTGGCATTCCTGAGACCAGTGGACCACATTAGGCGAACCTTTCTTTAGAAGTGTTGAGAGAGGTGCCATGATAGAGGATAGATTCTGAATGAATCTGCCATAAAATTGAATAAGACCTAACAGACTTCTCACCTGTTTTTTAGTCTTAGGGATTGAGATGTTAAGTATCTTACTAGTATTATGGTCCTCTGTCTTTAGGAAACCATGACCAACTCGGTGGCCTAGGAAAGAAATTTCGCTAAAACCAATATAGGCTTTAGAGGGTTTCGCTGTCAGGTTGTGCTCACGCAAAGTAGACAGCAATTCATCTAACCCTGAATAGTGATCTTCCCAAGTATCGCTGAAAAGACAGATGTCGTCTAGATATGCAATGACATCTGACCGATAAGATAGGATTCGGCGCATCATGCGTACGAACGTAGCTGGTGCGTTCATAAGACCGAAAGGCATAAAATTCCATTGGAACAAACCTCTAGGTGTTGAAAAAGCCGTGAGAGGTTTGGCGCGTTCAGATAAAGGAACTTGCCAATATCCCTTAGACAAATCAAGTTTAGTGAAAAAATGAGATTTGGAGAGTCGAGTAAGTAGCTCTTCCAGTAAAGGCATAGGTTCGGCATCGAACTTCGTTACTTGATTCAATTTTCGATAGTCAACGCAAAGACGTATGTTATTGTCTTTTTTACGCACAATAACCATCGGCGAAGAATACGCAGAGGTGGATGGTTCGATTATTTTCAAATCTATCATCACATCCAACTCTTTCTCGACCTGTGCTTGGAAATGTATAGGTATAGGATAAGGTCTAACCCTAATAGGAGTATGGTCAGTTAGCACAATGTCATGTTGAATGACATTAGTTTGTCCAGGGATGTCAGTGAGTACATCCTGAAATGTTTGCAACATAGTTGAAACTTGTCGCTGTTCTCCTAGAGACAAATCAGGAGAGACAGTAACGTTCTTCCATGATTCACTGGAATGAAGTGGGATCATTGGAAGAGGAAGATTTACATCTGAAAAACTTGTTTCCTCATCCTGTATCACGGACAGTGATGAGTAATGACCATGTGGTACTGGAGAATTGTCCGTTGCTTGGAAAATGGGTTGCAAATAATCCGGACGTTCATGGAATTCAGTAAGCATATTGATGTGGAAGGTTTTATGCTTCCCATCAATATCGACAATATAGTCGACATCGGAAATTTTCGATATTATATCGTACGGACCTTTCCAAGAAATAAGTAATCTGTTTTCCCTACAAGGTAGTAATACAAATGCTTTGTCACCAGGACAAAGTTGTCGTAAGCATCTCTTCTTATTGGCAAATTGCCTTGCCTTCTGTTTCGCAAATTCAGAAGAAGAAGTTGCTAATTTGCATGCTTCGATAATCTTTTGTCTCAACGCGATGACATATTCGTAGGATGACTTTGTGTCATCGTCAATATTGTCAGATGTTATGAGATCGTGAAGCAACGACATAGGGCCACGCGGACGCGCGCCAAAGACGAGTTCAAAGGGAGAAAATCCCGTATGTTCATTGGGTACCTCTCTGTAAGCGAAGAGGGCCGCAGGTAAAACTCTGTCCCAGTCTTGAGGATGATCCTCAGTTATCTTCCCCAGTAAGTTTTTAAGTGTTCTATTAAGGCGTTCGACCATACCATTAGACATTGGATGGTAGATACTACTTAAAGATCTATCTATCTGCAGGGTAGACATTACTTGAGACATGGTATCTGATATTAGTTGGGTGGCATGGTCTGACAATATCTCTCCGGGGAACCCCAGACGAGAAAATATAAGCCAAAGAGCATCTGCAATATCAGCAGTAGTAATGCTCTTCAGAGGAATAGCCTCTGGCCAACGTGTGCACATATCAACACACGTCAAGATAAACTGATGTCCTCTGGCAGACTTGATCTTAAATGGACCAATAATGTCTATGGCCATTTTTTGAAACGGCCGAATAGGAATGTCCGCCGCCTGAATGGGTGCAGCATGCCGTGGACCTTTGGATTTAACTTCCTGACATACTTTACAAGATCGACAATAAATCCGTATGTCCTTGTTTACCAATGGCCAAAAGAAAGCCGCAAGGACTCTTGACTTAGTACGGGAAAAACCCATGTGTCCAGCACACTGAGAGTCGTGAGCGTGCTGCAAAATTTTAACTCTCAAATTCTTGGGAACCAGGATTTGAGAATGACTTGACGTAATGGAGTCTTGAACCATACGTACAAGTACGCCATTCTTCTTTGTAATCCACGATTTACGACTTGTGTCCTTATTCGGATCACCTTTAGTTGCAAGAATGAAGAATTTCTTCAGAGTGGGATCATCTTCTTGCTGTTTTATAAACGAGTCACGAGAAATTACCAAGGGATTATCTTGGTTATGCACTTCATTATCTTCAGTAGATGAAGTTTGAGGCACATTAAGAGCCTGAGCTCTAGTGACTACAGCGTTAGCAATCTGCATGTTTTGCCTTTCCCACGTGGAAATTTGTTGCGGAGTGCATTCCTTGACTCCATGAATGCGACCGATGATGAGGTCAGCGATCGGATTCGGAAGAAGACATGCGTGTACATCTCCTGTAAAGAAAGGAGTAGCAATCCTAATGATAGCGGTAGAGTATTTCTCTAATGTGCCGCCAAATGTTACACATTTGACTACTTGTCCAGTGGCACGGGAAGGATCTACGAGTGACTGCCTAACACCAATTGTGGTGCATCCAGAATCAAATAGCACAGAGACTGGATTGTTATTCACTAAACCCTTATGTAAGACAAGAGACCCTCTTCCATCATGCGCGACTGATGCTGGAAGAGCAGGAAGAGGATGGCCACAGCTTAAAGTAGTCACTGTGGTTGGCTCAAATAACGTTTTGCATTGGGGGCACTGAGATGCTCTCCCAAAATCAAAAGCGGCACATGCCATATTACTAGCATCATTATTATCTTTACTCTGTTTATAGGCTTCATGGGACTCTTGTTGTGCAGAGTTTGCCTGAAAATGTGGTTTATGTCTTTTGTATTGAGATCTACCTCGGTTATTATCACCTCTGTAGTTATTGTTACCTCTATTGTAACCCCTATTTGGGTTTGAGTCATAGTACCCTTGGTTACCATTATCATATTCATTATAATGAGTATCTCTGTAATTATGATCTTGTTGACTCCAAGACGGATAACCCTGATAGTTTCTATAATTACTTCCTCTACGGAAATTCCTATAATTATGACCACCCCTGTGTCGAGAGCTATCAGGTCGTCTCCAGTTCTTTGAAGAAGAACCCTGAAATGATTGGTTACCTTGGTTTTGATAACTATTATGGTTACCTTTTTTATCAAATCTGTTTTGAGGTCCCTGAAATCTGTGTGAATAATTGGGATTGTATGGTGTTGCTGAAGCAACTGGCATACTCTCCTTAATCTTAGTGTTGCCAAAAGTCACGTCGGGGTGTGCAGTGACATATTGGGAACAATATTCTTCCATTTCTTTTAGAGATTTAGGTTTACGCTCATGTATAAATTCAAGGAAAGGTTTGTTCACACATGACATAATCTTATCTCTGAGCAACAAATCCATAAGTCCTTCATACGTTTTTTCTGTTTTGGAAAGCTCAATCCAACGATCAACTGTGAGACGTGCCTTTGCAGTGAATTCTGAGAATTCTACCCCCGTCTCAGGTACCATCGTCTTAAATAAAAGGCGATAGCCTTCCTCACTTAGCTGATATTTTTTTATCAAAAGCCGCCCTAATGACATCATAATTATCCTTATCTGCTTCTCCTACAAGGCATAATCTAGTCAAAGATTCACCTTTCAAGTTTTCTGATAATTGATTAGCGTATTGTGATTTATCCACATTATGTGTACGACAAGAACGTTCAAATCTATCCAGCCAGAATGTAATATCGTCACTGGACTGATTGAACGGTGGAACCTTAACCTTGTAAGTAGAAGGTTTACCATTACCACTAGATGCCTGATTAACATTACTCATACTTGTCAATCTCAATTTCTCCAACTCAAATTCATGTTCTCTTATTGCTTTTTTCTCTTCAGCATCTAATCTTTTTTGTTCAGCCTCCCTGTCTAATCTTTTTTGTTCAGCCGCAGCTTCTCTTTCCAATTTTTTTTGTTCAGCTTCACTGTCTAATCTTTTTTGTTCAGCCGCAGCTTCTCTTTCCAATTTTTTTTGTTCAGCTTCCCTGTCTAATCTTTTTTGTTCAGCTTCACTGTCTAATCTTTTTTGTTCAGCTTCACTGTCTAATCTTTTTTGTTCAGCCGCAGCTTCACTGTCTTCTCTTTCCAATTTTTTTTGTTCAGCTTCAAATCTCCTTTCCTCTACCTGCATCTGCAATTTCTTTTGTTCAGCAGCAGCCTCAGCTTCTTTTTCTAATCTTTTCTCTTCCGCCATAGCTTTTCTTTCTTCTGCAGCTAATCTTTTCTCTTCTGCAGCTAATCTTTTCTCTTCTGCAGCTAATGCTTTGTCATATTGAGCAACTGCCCATTGTTCTAATTGTTGACCAGTCTTATCAAGAGCTTTCCCTTGTGTAATGAAATAATCTAGAGTAGACATGATGCCTAACAATAATACTAATCACCTGAATCAATAATAATACCCCAAGTTCTCAATGACCTGATTAATCAGTATACTATCCCAATATCTGTGGGTCACAAGCCTTTAATAAGGTCTTGTATAATAGTAATAATAATCAGGTACTGGTCTATACCATAATCCAAGTGCAGTGCACAGGCAATTGTGTCTTATGAAATATACCCATATAAAACATATGTCAACCAACAGAATACATAAAGTACAAATAGGACTGACAATACAAGAACGTTTGCAGAAATCAAAATAAATCAAATAGGGAAATCAATGAAGATAATCACTGAATCTGCAAAGAATAACAACACAAATGACGTCACAATATATGAATATAAATTATGAATAGAACTGAAAGATAGAAAAGGTTAGACCAACAAATTACAAACAAATCAAAACAAAACTAAAGAACAAAGAAATATTACAAAAATAACAATAATTACAGACTTCACAGCTAACACAAAAGCAACAGTTGTCGCAGCAAATTTTCAATCAAGAAAATTGCACCTATAGAAAACGCCCACAACGGACCCTCTATGACGTGGGATACTCTGTTGTGAGGACGCCGCCCAACCTTAAACACAACCCGCTGACATAGAAACTAACATACTATACAAACAAATAACATGTAAACATAAATATATATAAATTATGTGTATGATAGTATGTGTTGCAAAATAGGCTCAGTCTTACAGTAATGGCAAAGTTATTTTTCATGAAAACAAACAAACTGCCACTTTATTCAATTAAACATTCTGGCCTTAAATATTAAAGTTCATATATGGCAAACAAGAAGATCCATCGATGAAACCAGGACTTCTTAGTTCACAAATACTGTCTTTCTGTTAACACTGACAAGAATTGATCCAACTGTTCTGTGAAACTCTATAATGTCTAATGTAAAAAATGTCAACAACGCTGACCTACATACTGCATTCACTTGACAGGTCACGTGACGAAGCGTTGACAAAGAGCAAACCAATACTGCAAGTGTGTCGTATCAGCCACAGGAAACGGTCTGGTATCGGTAATCTGTTGACTTCTGAATTTCTGCGAGGTCAAACCCAGAAAGCTGGTCCACCAGTTGATAAAGTTGATATTTAGTTGGATATAATATATGTTGATAAAGTACACCAGAACACTCCTAGGCGGGAAGACAGGCGTCTATCATCATCAGTTGACAAGATCCCTATGGTGTTGCCTGCCCCACTGTAGTGTATGGAATGTCAACTTGACCTACGCAGTGTTGTGTAGACATGGATGGAGTGTATAATGTGCGAATGATGATAAGGGTTCGTGTTGTTGACAAATGTTCTCTTCTCACACTCATGTATGACCGGAAGTCATCGACACCAACGACTGTGTACCTTTTCTAAAGTTTAATTGGACGTACACACTCGACAGCACAGATAGTGACAAATCACAGGTTGCCATAATACATCATAGTACAGTGGACAAATGGTCTTGCAATGTTACATGGGCACTCATGTAGAATAATGGTATAATGGACTGTCAATAGCCAAGCACTCAGTATCGCCCATACATATATCATCTGACGTCACTGACTGAGCACGTCAGCTTGTAAACAATATTTCAGATGACTTCTAAACCTAATCTCGTTTAGCAACGATTCTTCAACATAATGTTCAGCACATATTTTTCCATATAATAATATTGAACCGCTAACAATGGGTTCTCATGTGTAGCAGTGATCTCTGGACTGATCAAGCGATAATACGGGCATCCCTTTTCTCTTCTTGAAAGTCCTACATGTTTTGGTTCCAAGATGGCTCCACTCGTGAACTGTCACTCACGTTTGAATACAGATAATGAATCTGTTCTAAAGTTAGTCATTCATACAACATTTCGTTGCTCTGTAGATTTGGTCATGAACAATAGACTGCATTCTACAGAATATAGTGCTGCTAGGAATCGAAGTCGTTTTTCATCGAGTCAAATATATTCTCTTAAACATTCAAATCGTAATTATCGACAATGGTGGCTTCGATCGAGAGTTCATAAGAGTATCTTTGATTACCTTGGTAGAGGGAATATGAAACTGCCATTCCTTGGCAAGATGAATAAACACTGGGGTAAAGCATACACGATAGGTCTAGACGACTATCACTTTCCCCAAAACCACTGAGATCACTTTTTCAAGGCATCAAGCCGACATAGCAAAACACACACAGTCCCTATCAGGACGAAGCCAAATCACACCACTCAAGCGACACATCCGCCGAATAGCCTTTGACCTCTCTAGAGACAACAGAACATATAGTTCGACTTAGATATGTAAAGATATACAGATATAAGACAGACTTGTCCTACTCAGACAAACAATACACATAAATTCAGGCCATAGATATTCTGAAGCAAGAACAATCTATTATTACCCAAACAACGAATAAATCGCAGTAAAATGTATTTATACAACCCGTTTCAACCGGCACTTGACCTTCACAAAAACGACAGCACTGGAACCTTGACAGCAGCAACTTGCTTGACTTGCGTAAAAGATAACAGCAGTCCGAGTTATCCGGCAACATGTAACAACGCCGGGTACTGTCAAATTCTTGTTTCCGTCAAAAAGTTGAAATTTTGGACTTTTACCGGCAACGCCGAGTACTTTGAAAATTTTGAAGATGTTGACTGTATTGAAGAATGTTAATTTCTTGAAGGATGCTGATGAATTCTTGTTGAAAATGAAGTGGGTAAGGGACCCCGTGTTTGCTGGTACCAGAATCAAACCAGCTTATGGCCACCAAATGATGCGTGATGCCATATGATGATGGATGGTATCCGCATGTCTGGTTTTGTGTAGTGTGCAGATGTGTTCAGTCAAACAATGTTCATACAAAAATAACAGGGCAATCCACATAGGACGTCAGTAAACTCACGACGTATAAAGTCAATGATTCTAGTAACAGCCGTTGACGTTTTTCTTCATTATTTATTGTGGACGCCACAGTGACAAAATGGTTACGCGAATATGTAGGCACATCAAACAGTCATTATCACAGCAACATTCAATACAGCAATAGACGGTAGACAGCATTACAATGATGAGTCAGATGCATGTTATATTTCATAGTGCTGTAAATGTAGTCAGGTGAAAAACTCCATCCTTTTCTATAACAGCCAGGAGATAACCAGATGTATGAGATCAGTTCACTCTCCTTAGTCTGACTTCAGCAAGACAGACACGTCTGCCGAAGTATAAATAATGTCCTCAAAAAATATCCTCTAGATAATAAAGGTTTTCCAAACCTAGTTCATTTAACAAAGTAGCAAGTAATGGTCCTTGGGACATGCATCAACCGATGCAGTACAATACAGCGACATGTGAGCTGGGAAAACATCTCGTGACGACGACTTTCGAAGACAGGCTATGAATCGAAATCGCTCACGACCCAAAATCGATAGAGTTAATGAAAAGTCAATTTACCTTGCCTTCAGGAAATACACAGAAATATCACGCCTCCCGACATGTGGGAAACACTAGAGGTATTATCTCGAATAAACGAAATATCCATTAAGAGGACTACACATCCCTGACAGAACAAAAAATAGCGGAGATCCCCTCTTCAACGAGGCATTTCTTTCGCCATTCAAATCGCTCACACCACTAGTGGTGGGCGGAAACCGATCGACCAAAAAACAAGACCAGTCATGCGCAGTCCAGCGCAAAAAGACCACAGCTCAAAACTTAACTGCATTCAATACCAACGCGGGAAGACAAATGCTTACCGAGAAAAGTGACTATAAATTTCAAGCAGTTGTTACCCTTGCGTTATAAAATAGATATTGTAATAAAACGATGTTGCGAGAATTTATCACGCAACACATACCTACACTATTGTTCCACAATCTGAGATGGTTGTTCCATATCCAACACAAAAAGGCTCCATTCACTTCAAAAACGTGCAGTGCGCCTAGTTGCGGATAAACACCAAACACATTGTATAGATCTACATAACTGTCTTAAAATATTACCCCGCAGAAAGCGCTTCCTATTTAACAAAACTAAATTCGCTCACAAAATCTTGTCACAGAATGCCCCAACGTATCTGTGGCCACTTTTAAAATTCAATGAAAAACGTAGTCAGCGCTTAAACAAGTTACAGGTACCTAATCCCAGGCTAGATTTGTTCAAGAAGAGCTTGGCTTACTCAGCTGCTCATCTTTGGAACAATCTTTCACATGACCTGAAAAACATGCACAGTCCCAACTCATATTATCGTAGACTGTTCAAATACATTATGATTATATGATTATAACTGATTATGTTTCGAATTATTATCTAAAATACTGTATGGAGGGTCTGATGATCTAGTTTTTAATTTTAATATACCTTACTTCTTAATTGTAATCAGATACTGTAAATGTATGTTTTTATACTACTTATAATGTTGCATCGGCATTAAATTAATACCTTAAGTATGTTGGAGAATGTCTGGATAACTAGCAATAAAAGATGAGTAAGAGGAAGGGCAAAATGCAAGACGGGCCTATATGTACGATTCTCATCTATCATCGGTTCCAAAGGTTGTTATTGCCGGGAGTTGTAGTGAGGATAAGCTCTCACTGCAGATAAAATACTTCTATGGCACGCGCCTCAAACAGCCTCTGACAACCAAGTCCAGTCCCGGCCTTCACGTGTGGCTCAATTTGAGCCCGGCGGAACTGTTTCCACTGACGGGAGAAGGGGCAAAGGCGAGCGACTGGCGCCTTAAAACCAGCAGCTTCGGGCAGATAGGGCTCGTGATCCTTGGTTGGTAGCTTATCTAAGAGAAGGAACTCTGAATTCAAACCACCGCTGCCTTGCGGGAATATCCATTTATGGAATTGGCTTCGGGAGCAAACCCTGAGGATAAATCCGGAGTCGGAGTCCCTAAGGCAGTCTAATGTCGATTCGATATTATTCTGGCAACTCCTGCGACATGGCTGGTACCAAACTGTATCGGCTACTGCCGTTCCTTTGGATCTACCGGCTGTGTGGAGAGGGGGAACATGCTGCATGGGCAACAGCTTGATCTCCATATAACTGTGCTCAAGCTTGCGCCCTGGAGAGGACACTCCAGCTTCACCCTATAGGTGTCGGCAAAACACGGGAAGTAGCAGTTACCGGTTATAAGCATTTTGCCCAATTGGCGTAGGGCATGGCGCCAGGGGCTACTTCCGACAGTGGGAGAGTAAGTCTAAAGAAAACGAATGTGCTGAGTCATGATGTGGGTGCTGCACCAGTTATCACTATCGATAACTATGAATTGGCAGTGGTGCACCACTTCACATACCTAGGGTCTACCATCAATGACAAACTCTCACTGGATACAGAAATCGACAGCCGCATTGGCAAAGCTGCAGCTACCTTTGCCTGCCTCACATCGCGTGTTTGGGGAAACTCTAAAGTCACAATGAAGACCAAAGCTGCGGTATATAATGCCTGCGTCACCAGCACACTCCTATATGGCAGCGAGACCTGGACGACCTATGCTAAGCAAGAAAGAAGGCTCAATACCTTCCATTTGCGGTGTCTACGCAGCATCCTCGGCATCTCGTGGAAAGATAAAGTGACAAATGTCGAGGTGTTGTCACGTGCTGGCCTTCAAAGTATGTATACGCTTCTTAGACAGCGCAGACTTCGCTGGCTTGGCCATGTTCGCCGCATGGATGATGGTCGCATCCCAAAAGATATCTTCTACGGACAATTAGCAGATGGCAAGAGAACAGTTGGGCGACCACAGCTGAGGTTCAAAGATGTGTGCAAGAGAGATATGAGGGCACTGGACATGGATCCAGCAACATGGGAGGATAAAGCTGCCGATCACACTAAGTGGCGATGCTATTTACGGCGCCACCTCAGATTGGGCGAAGAGAGGCTCACACAAGAAGCAGAGGTGAGGAGAAAACGTCGAAAGGAGCACCAGGAAAATAAGCAGCTGAGGGCTGTCACCTCAGTGGCGCATTCCCATAGTCAGTTATGACTGAAGGGGCTATTATTATTATTATCATCTATCAGTCACGACCCTTTACCTCCCTAAGTAGCATAGGTCATAAAGCTGGATCTCGTATAGTGGAGGCGTCAACAATTCACTCACTGTGGCAGTATCTGCTTGGGACTCAAAGCCGCTCACCTGTGAGAACATTTTCCGCATACGCTGACAACACACGAAGTCCCTGGTCATTCAACAGCAGATTTCCAATATTTCTCGAGTTCTTATTATATGCCACCATAATCTGATTATGTTTCAAATGATTTCTAATTTACTGTATGAATCGTTTAAATTATGTTTGTTTGTTTGTTTAATTTTTGTTTTATTTATTTATTTATTTATTTTTAATGTTTTAATTTTTAATTGTTTTTTAACATACTTAAATTTGATTATGACTGCATATTACAAATGTTATTATTTTACCTTGATAATGTTGTATTCTTAATTAAATAATGCTCAAAAATTCGTGTGCGATTGAATGGATACAGTATGCAAGATGACAGAGAGAGGAAGGGCAGAATGTAAGACGGGCCTGCGTGCCCAATTCTTAACCCTTTGAAAATAAAGTTCATTCGTTCGTTCGGTTACTGAACACGAGTCTATTGTCACATAGTGATAAATACCTATCTCGCAGACGAGCGGCTGGGATACAAACTGTGCAAAACCCGAAAAGATTAAGTTTCATTTCGTTGCCTTCCTAAAAAGAACTTGCGAGTCCTCCTAAAATAGGAGCCAAATCCTCCTATTTATCTCATTGCCAAGAGTAATTCATGAGCGAATGTTTTACCTTTATAAACTAATACTTTACTCTAGCTCTCTGGCCACGTGTGTAACACTGTAACACTGCGGCAGACCAAGGGAGACAATCGCCACTTCCTGCCCACCCCCCCCCCCCCCCCCCTTCCCCTTTTCAAAGCAGAAGCTATTCTCTTTCAGAGTAACTTTTGGCACTGACAGAGAAGAAACTTACTTCGAAATAAGTTTCGACCCTGAATTAGATTACGTTCAGAGTAAGTTTTGACCCAGACCCAGTAAAACTACTTCCAGAGTAAATCTTGAGTGTGAGCGAAATGTCCTTCCCGCGTAAGTATTGAGATATGTCCTTCAGAGCAAATCTTATTCTGAAAGTGTTCAGAGTAAGTCTTCTCATTAACATAATGTTAATGTTAATCAGAATCGACGGGAGCCGCGCTGGTGTAATGGCTTCGGCGTTGTACTGGCGACCAGGTGTTCATGGTTCAAACCCGGGTGTCAGCGTTTGAAGAAATGTTTACGGCCGGAAATTTGACTGAATAGCCTGAACGGCTCCTGTGATAAATCCTCTGTGGATGGGAAGGAGCGAAGCTCCTGACCGTGTTGGAAGGAAAGTCCTCAGGTTCCCCAGCCTCGCAATGACATGTCATTGGGCCGAAGGGCTGAAAGCCAAAGTGCTGCTGGTTAAGGGAAAAAAAAAAAATCAGAATCGACGTCATTGCACTCCGGGCAAACCCATAAGTGCTCAGTCTCCCTCAGCAAATGTCGAAGGGTATGAATGATAATTGTTCCTGTTGTGCACTGGTTGTATACACGCCGGATGCGTCCTCTCATACGTCCATCTCTGCTGGTCTTACGTTTGATGCCAAATTCCAGCAGTCTTAGCCTTGATGACTCATCGATTGCAGTGTCAATCTCTAATAGGTGATCATGAATTGCCTTCAGTATTTCTCTCTTATCCACGTTCAATTCACCTTCTATGAGTGCTCTTGAAGCTAGTCTGTTAACATAGAAATGTTAGCATTTCATTAACATAGAAAAACGTTATTACACAGTAAGCTTTTATTCTGATGCAGAAAAAAAATTACTTTAGAAATAGTATTTATACCATGCACAGAGAAACTTACTTTTACAATATATATTCTGATTGGTTGATTCTTGGGATGTTTGAAGGTTAATGTATTGGTTATTTTCCCATGGACACAAATCTTGTGTTTATCCTGTGCTTTAAATACCCCATATGGATTATAATTCAGGCAGAGGTGACCATATGGATTTGCCCTGGGTGATGCGAGATCTCATGAACCCCCCCCCTCCCCCACTCCCCGGGCCCAATCATGGGCAGTACTGTATGTACTGTTACGAGATTAAATTTCAGGCTATTGAGTTGATCACGCTGTAATTTCCGCAATTGATGAACATTTCTATTTTTTTTTATTATACACTACAGCGCTTACATCAAGTCGGTGCCCATTGTGGGCGAACCCTCAAGAGCTGGTCCTGAAATTAATATTAGTAATAGCCCCTTTAATCATAACTGACTATGGGAATGCGCCCCTGAGGTGACAGCTCTCAGCTGCTTATTTTTCTGGTATTCCTTTCTAGGCTTTCTCCTCTCTTCTGCTTGTGGTGTGAGCCCAAACTGAGGTGGCGCCGCAGATAGCATCGCCACTTGGTGCGATCGGCAGCTTCATCCTCCCAGGTTGCTGGAATTATGTCCAGTGCCCCCATGTCTCTCTTACGCACATATTTGAATCTCAGCTGCGGTCGCCCAAGAGTTCTTTTGCCATCTACCAGTTGTCCGTAGAAGATATATTTCGGGATGCGACCATCTTCCATGTGGCGCACATGGCCACCCAGCGTAGTCTGCGCTGTCTAAGCAGTGTTTGCATGCTTTGAAGGCCAACACGTGACAACACCTCGACATTTGTCACTTTATCTTTCCACGAAATGCCGAGGATGTAGCGTAGACACTGTAGATGGAAGGCATTGAGCCTTCTTTCTTGCTTAGCATAGGTTGTCCATGTCTCGCTACCATAAAAAAGTGTGTTGGTAACACAAGCGTCATATACCGCAGCTTTGGTCTTCATTGTAAGTTTGGAGTTCCCCCAAACAAGCGATGTGAAGTAGCTGCAGCTTTGCCAATGCGGCTGTCAATGTCGGTGTCCAAAGAGAGTTTGTCATTGATGGTAGACCATAGGTATGTGAAGTGGTGCACCACTGCCAATTCATAGTTTGCGATTGTGATAACTGGTGCAGCACCCACATCCTGACTCAGCACATTTGTTTTCTTTAGACTTATTTTGAGGCGAAAGTCCTTGCATGCTTAGGTGAAGCGATTTATCAAGCTCTGAAGCTCCTGTTGGCTTTGAGTGACGACTGCAGCGTCATCAGCGAAAAACAAGTCTCTTATAGTGACCCTTCTGATTTTTGTTTTTGCCTTCAGCCTTGCGAGACTAAACAGACGGCCATCTGACCTAGTGTGAAGGCATATTCCTTCAGTTTCATCTCTGAATGCACGTTTCAAGAGTAAGGCAAAGAAGATCCCGAAGAAGGTTGGAGCCAGAACGCAGCCTTGTTTAAGGCCACTGCGTATGTCAAAGGGCTGTGATGTGCTTCCAGCATACTGGACTGTTCCCTTCATATCCTCATGGAATGACTTTATCATTTCCAGCAATTTAGCAGGGCAGCCTATTTTCAGTAGGATTTTGACGAGTCCATCCCACCTAACCAGGTCAAATGCCTTTTGAGGTCTAAATAGGCGTATATAAAGGTCTTTTCTGCTCTCTTGATTTTTCCTGAAGCTGGCGGAGAGGAAAGATCATGTCTGTTGTTGATCTACCAGCTCGGAATCCACACTGTTACTCTGGATATATGCGCTCAGCTAACTTGTGTAGTCGCATTAAGATGACTCTGGCAAAAACCTTACCAACAATACTAAGAAGAGAGATGCCTCTGTAGTTATTGCAATCACTTCTGTCTCCTTTAGTTTTATACAGTGTTACAATCTTGGCATCTCGCATGTCTTGAGAAATAGTTGTCTCTTCCCAGCACTGGCGCAGCACCCTATGCAGGGGATGTAATAGCGTGCTCTTACAGCATTTGATTAAATCGGGAGCAATCCCATCACTGCCTGGTGCTTTGCCAGAGGTCAAGCTATCATTGGCCTTGCTGAATTCTTCTAATGTTGGTTCAGCATCGAGCTCCTCTATAGTTGGCAGACATTTGACAGCATCAAGAGCTGCAGGCGTGACGGTATTTTTTTTAGTGTAAAGCTCAGAGTAGTGTTCGACCCACCTCTCCATCTGCTTACCCTTTTCGGTTAGTGCAGTACTTTGCATGGTGTTCCGCGAGTGCTCCCAGTTCTCTGCAACAGAATCACCATGCTGTGGGCTACTGAGCACTTTACTGAAGGTCGCGGTAAATTGAGCGATCATTACAGGGTCTGACATATTGCTGGTATCGATGCGTGGTTTCCCTTCATGTCGGACACGGTGGAGTTTTCTTGCGTGTGCTCTGATTGTGCAGCAAACCAAGGAGTGATTTGTATCACAGTCTGCACTATGGTACGACCTAGTGGAGAGCCCAGATCTAAGAAGTGGCCTTCTGACGAGAATCAGATCCAGTTGGTGCCAGTGCGTGGATCGTAGGTGGGACACCTTATGCTGGGGTTTTGTCTGAAAATTGGTGTTGGTCACGCAGAGGTCATGATGGACACACAACTCTAAGAGCCGTTGTCCATTTTCATCCATCTTGCCAATACCAAACCTGCCCAGACATGAAGGCCATGATACATTATCGGCACCCACTGTAGAGTTAAAGTCACCAAGGAGAACAAGCCGTTCTTGCCAATGAGTGCTTTTGATTACTGACCTAGATTCTCGTAGAACTCGTCTTTAGCTCCTGAAGCAGAGTACAGAGTAGGAGCATACACACTGACAAGGATGACGGGACCTGCGCTAGTTTGCAGTCGGACCGTTAACAGTCGTTCTGATCCATTCTCGCCTGGTTCAACCATTTTAGTTAGCGATTTTTTTACTACAAAATCTGTAGATTTATTAAGGTCTTTCCCTTGCCAATAAAATGTGTATTCCTTCTCGCTCACCATTCCAGAACCTAACAGGTGCGTTTCCGAACGTGCAGCTATATCCACCTGAAGTCGTTTGAGATCGTCGTTGATTACGGCTGTCTTCCTGACATCGTTTATGTCCTGTAGGTTTTCGGATAGTCCAGTCAACATAGTCCGGACGTTCCAGCATCCCAATCTGATAGGTTGTTTATTTCTATTACTTCTTTTTTTTTTTTTATAATTGCTTGGTGCCGAATTCTTTGTCCACAGTTCGGGTTTGACCCTAATCCCTATGCACCCAATGGGGAAAACAGACAGTGGCGGGACAACACCTAATTGATTGGAGGCTGGCCAGCTTGAAGCGGGTGGTAGCTGTCCGGAGAGATCCTCGAACCTCTCCCACTGTCGGAAGTAGCCCCTGGCACCATTCCCTACGCCAGTTGGGCAAAATGCTTATAACCGGTAACTGCTACTTCCCATGTTTTGCAGACACCTATAGGGTGAAGCTGGAATGCCCTCTCCAGGGTGCGAGCTTGGGCACAGTTATGCGGAGATCAAGGTGTTGAAAATGCAGCATGTTCTCTGATAAGGGTGGATTTAGGCTGACTTCAATTACCACCCCTATCGACACCAGTTAAATTATAGTTGTAGTGTAGGGTGTCTTATCTGGTTTATGTTGTTGCTGTGTGTAAAATAGTTAGCTAGTCCACAGAATTACAGCACAGGCAAAGTGACATGCGAAGTCATAAAGGAGGTAACTGCTTTTGACGTTTCCATCATTTATTTCACGCCACAACGACAGTTACTTCACATACATCATCAACATCACAGTTCAATAGTTTTTAGCATTCAAAAATGATATTGGTGCCAACTGATAGTCATGTAGGATCCAATACTCATCAGTCATAAAGTAAACAATACTTCAGTGTATTCGGTATCATAAAGTTCTGGTTCATGGATCTGTATAAAATGACATAACACAGATCTGGGTACCTAAAGTTCATATATATTAATTCTGCAACAGTGTCAGCTGCAGATCGTCAATGTTCATACATAATAATGAATACTCCCCTCCTGATGCTAGTAGATCAGATGTATACAATAAGTCCATTGTTGTCTGCACGTGAATAGCATACATGGAGTACAGGTCAACCTGACCTTTATAACATTCCTAAGTCTAACCTTCGACAAAAGGTGTGATCGCTGACCTAGCGATATTCATAGGACGTAGAACTGTTCCTCGGGCTTAGGATATCCCGTATACATATAAATCACAGGTATGGAAAATACCTGGGGTGTGATATCTATTCGAAGCACCTCTATCACTGTAGTACGTGAGCGAGCACAGATCGACCATTGTCAACATAATGTTAAATCATAGATTCGAAACATAAATGAGGTATTACCTTGTTTCGAAATCAACACCACAAACATACGCCTCTAGGCGTTTGAAATCATAAAGGGAAGGACCTTGTTAGCTACACTAACTCACAAAAGAATCCTAATTCCCTATCACAAATCACAGCGACGCTAAAATGCGTCCTGCATCGCTCAGAACAATAGCTCCTCTCCCCCGCTGGGCGGAAGACGATTCTCACCTCTCAAAGTTCAGACATGCGCAGAAAAGCCTACACCTGAGTAAAATTCAACGAGACGATGGTTGAAGACCTTCTAGAAAGATTTTGTAAGAAATCTTGCCTTATATGGACAGCAAACGAATCCTCAACACTGGTTTCAGACATTCTAACAACAGTTGACCGATACTACCAAATAAGGAGAATGGTCACACTTCGTTAATAAAAATGTGGACCGACCGTGTCTCGACACAAGAGGAGGTAACATCATATTGAATGATACTCTCCATATCCCGAGTTATCTTGCTTTGACCGAAAAAATTAAAGTGTACATTTTAAGTCAATCTAATAATACAATGTCTTTAGCAAAAAAATGATCATACAATGTCTTTAGGAAAAAATGATCATACAATGACTTAGAAAAAATGATCAGTGCGTAACATTACCGCACCCTCCCGGGAAAAAAAATGAAACTTTTTTTTTTAAATCCTGGAGCCGGAAGACAACCCAAGGCTCCCAACGCACGTATGATGCGCGGATATATTGCCTAAAAATGAGGCTAGCTATCTCAGATCCTTAGAGAAAAAAAATTTACCTAAGTATCCGCGTATATATTCTAGGAAGGTGCCACCAACACACACGCCACAATGATGGCAATATCATAATGAAAGTCAAGTTATACTCATACAAATCTATGAAATTAAATATATTATCCTAGTATTATACAATGAGGTGTTGTGCAAACAGCGGTGTAATATACCAATATACTGCAATATAATATAACACATATTTGAACAAAGAGTACATTATCTAATGCATTATTAATAATTACAAATACATGTGCTGTTTCTCGTAGACCTAAATACAATCGATACAAGAAGATGTGGACATCATCCGCTCGCAATCCAGAACAGGACTAGATAACTTCAAAGTTCCACAACGTACAAATCTCGCAGACTTCAATGATGTGCTGCGAAAATATCAATAACACAAATCTTTAAGACAAAATGTTAAATCTCTTAATACAATCATTTAAATATAATAACTAAATGTGGCCATGTGATCTTTTGGCCCGTATATCGCTAACTAAGCCTTCTTCTGTTATGCTCAAATCGGTAACAGAAAAAAAAAGAAATTACATGGTACAACGTTATAAATTCCCAAAAAGTGAGAAAATATGTGCTAATATGTCATTATAGTATTGAATTGTATATCAGGAAATATATATGACAGAAGAATTATGTGGAATCGTGTGGGCACCTGGACAGAATGTCCGCCATCACATTATCCGAACCACGGATAGCTCGCACCGTGAAATGAAATGGTTGAAGAGCTATGGCATATCGAGTAGACCTCGAGCTCTTCAAGTTTTTGCTCTGAATAGCAGTAAGAGCTTTCTGGTCGGTTTCCACAATGAAATGTGCGCCTAGAAGAAATCTTTGTAACTTCAGAATAGACCATACCATAGCCAATAATTCTAAAACCGAGTAATTCTTTTCTGCAGCATTTAATTTCCTAGAGATATACATCACCGGATGCAGAGTATCAGAATACCCCTGCATAAGTGCTGCCCTAATCCCAGTTGACGAGGCGTCACTTCGAAGAACAAAAGTCTTTTCAATAGTAGGTAACCTAAGGATAGGTGGAGATGAAAATAGAGTTTTCACCTGGTCCAACGAGGATTGACACTCTTGAGACCAGCGGATCAGATTAGGCGATCCTTTCTTCAGTAAAGTAGAAAGCGGTGACATAATGGAGGACAGATTCGGAATGAATCGTCCGTAAAATTGGATCAAACCTAAGAGACTCCGCACTTGTTTCTTCGTCTTAGGGACAGAAATGTTAAGTATTTTTGAAACATTGTGGTCCTCTGTCTTTAAAAGACCATGACCAACACGATGACCCAGGAAAGAAATCTCACTAAATCCTATAAAGGCTTTAGAGGGTTTTGCAGTCAAGTTATACTCGCGAAGAGTAGACAGCAATTCGTATAAACCCAAATAGTGATCTTCCCAGGAATCACTGAACAGACAGATATCGTCTAAGTATGCTATGACATCTGTACGATATGCGAGAATTCGCCGCATCATGCGTACGAATGTAGCAGGGGCGTTCATAAGACCGATAGGCATGAAATTCCATTGGAATAAACCCCTAGGTGTAGAAAAAGCTGTAAAAGGTTTGGCACGTTCAGTTAAAGGAACTTGCCAATAACCTTTAGACAAGTCTAGTTTGGTAAAGAACATAGAATTAGAAAGTTTATTTAGTAGCTCTTCCAATTAAGGCATAGGTTCAGCATCGAACTTCGTAACTTGGTTCAATTTGCGATAATCTACGCAAATGCGAATGTTATTATCCTTCTTTCGAACAATAACCATAGACGAAGAGTATGCTGAAGTGGATGGTTCAATGATTTCCAATCGAATCATTTCATCCAATTCTTTTTCGACTTGTGACTGAAAATGGATAGGTATCGGATAAGGTCTGACTCTGATAGGATTATGGTCAGTAAGCACTATGTCATGTTCGATGACATGTGTGTGTCCCGGGATGTCTGTAAGGACATCCTGAAACGTTTGCAACATCGAAGAAACTTGTCGATGTTCCTCAGCGGAAAGATTAGGAGAAACGGTAACGTTTTTCCAAGATTCCGTAGAATGAAGTGGGACCATAGGAAGTGGAAGATTGACATCAGAAAAAGTAGTTTCCTCATCCTGTATAACTGACAGGGATGAGTAATGACCATGAGGTACTTTAGAATTGTCCGTTGCCTGGAAAATAGGCTGCAAATAGTCTGGTCTTTTATGAAATTCCGTGAGCATATTTATGTGGAAATTTTTATGCTTTCCATCAATATCGACGACATAGTCGACATCGGAAATTTTGGAGACTATTGCATATGGACCTTTCCATGCAATAAGAAGTCTGTTCTCCCTTGAAGGAAGAAGAACGAGAGCTTTGTCACCTGGACAAAGTTGTCGTAGACATCTATTTTTATTTGCAAACTGCCTTGCCTTTTCTTTAGCAAATTCGGATGAAGAAGTTGCTAGTTTGCATGCCTCGATGATCTTTTGCCTAAGAGCAATGACATACTCGTAAGAAGATTGAGTCTCATCGCTAATATTATCGGCAGTTATAAGATCGTGTAGTAAAGACATAGGGCCGCGCGGTTGCGCGCCAAAGACAAGTTCAAAAGGAGAAAATCCTGTATGTTCATTGGGAACCTCTCTATACGCAAAGAGAGCCGCGGGTAAAACCCTGTCCCAATCCTGAGGATGATCCTCAGTTATTTTCCCAAGTAAAGTTTTTAGAGTCCTATTCAAACGCTCAACTAACCCATTAGACATTGGGTGATAGATACTGCTGAGAGACCTTTTAATATGTAGCATAGACATTACCTGTGACATAGTGTCTGATATAAGTTGAGTGCCATGGTCTGACAATATTTCTCCGGGGAAACCCAAGCGAGAAAATATCAGCCAAAGAGCGTCTGCGATATCAGCAGTTGACTTTGTACGAAAAAAACCCATATGTCCAGCACATTGCGAGTCATGAGCATGTAGACGAGTCTTGTACCATACGCACAAGTACGCCGTTCTTCATAGAAATCCAAGACTTTCTATTAGTATTCTGATTTGGATCACCTTTTTTTGCTAGAATGAAGAATTTTTGTAAAGAAGGATCTTCTTCTTGCAATTTTATAAATGAGTCACGTGAAATAATCAAGTGACTATTTTGGCTATCCACTTCATCATCATTAGTTAATGAAGTTTGAGGTGGATCCCGAGCATGTGCTCTTGTGACCACCGCATTGGTAGCTTCGATGTTTTGCTCTTCCCAAACATCAATTTGCTGTGGGGTACATTCCCTAACTCCGTGAATACGACCAATAATAAGGTCCGTAATAGGGTTTGGAAGAAGACACGCGTGGACATCTCCCGTAAAGAAAGGAGTAGCAATATGTATTATGGCTGTAGGATACTTTTCCAAAGTGCCACCAAATGTGACACATTTGATGACCTTTCCTGTAGCACAGGATGGATTTACAAGAGATTGCCTAACACCAACAGTAGTACATCCAGAATCAAACAAAACTGAGACTGGATTACTATTCACAAGACCCTTATGTAGTATAAGAGAACCCAACCTGTCATGCGCAACATTAGCAGGAAGAGCGGGGAGAGGATGACCACAGCTTAAAGTTGTTACGGTAGTCGGGTCAAATAAAGTACTGCATTGGATACATTTATTTGCTCTACCAAAATCAAAAGATGAACATCCGATAGCATTATGGTCTTTATTATCATTAACCTGTTTATCTGCTCCCTGAGATTCTTGTTGTACAGAGTTTGTCTGTTGATATCTTTTTCTTTTATGTTGCGATCTACCGCGACCATTATTGCCTCTGTAATTATCATTAAACTCTCTACTGTAGTTGTTATCCTGGTTTGAATTCCAGTTTCTATAACTGTCATTACCATTTCTATACTGTTGAGAGCCTCTATTATATTGGTTTTGAGGTCTCCGAGAAAAAGATTTGCCTCTATACTGATTACCTTTGTGAAAATGTCTAAAATTATAGGGAGTAGTATACTGTGGAGTATCAGGTTGTCTCCAGCTCTGCGAAGAAGAATCACCCTGAAATTGATCACTATGATTCTGAGCATAATTACGGTTACCCTTCTTATTAAAATTTTGTTGGCTACCCTGAAATTTACGCATGAAATTGGGCCATAAGGTGCTGCCGAAGCAACTGGCAGACCTTCTTTTACTTTAGAGTTGCTAATGGTTACATGAGGATGCGCAGTAACATACTGGCAACAGTATTCTTCCATTTCTTTTACGTTTTTAGGCTTACGCTCATGAAGAAAAGCAAGAAACGATTCATTGACAGAAGACATTATTTTGTCTCTTAGCATTAAGTCCATAAGTGCTTCATACGTATGTTCTGTCTTAGACAACTCAACCCAACGTGTAAAAGTAATACGTATCTTTGATATGAATTCAGAGAATTCTACCCCAGTTTCAGGCAACATATTTTTAAATTGAAGACGATAGCCGTCTTCGTTTAGCTGGTATTTCTTTAACAAAACAGCCCTGACAATCTCATAATTGTCCTTGTCAGGTTCATCTATCATGCCTAACATAGTCAAAGCATCACCTTTAAGTATTTTGGACAAATGAAACACGTAAAGTGATTTATCCAAGTTATGTATTCTACATGAACGTTCAAATCTCTCTAGATGAAACGTTATATCGTCAATGGAAGCATTGAATGCTGGTAGATTAAGCTTGAAATCAACAGCATTAGACTTATTAGAAGATGATACCTTATTTGGATCATTAGCATTACCTAAGTTCATCAACTTTAACTTTTCTAACTCCAAAGCTAAGAGTTTTTCTTCATGTTCCATTTTTGCCTTTCTCTCATCATATTGTAACTTTTTTTCTTCAGCCTCAGCCTGAAGTCTCTTATTTTCAGTCTCTATTTCTAGTCTTTTATTCTCAGCTTCTTTTTCAAGTCTTTTATTCTCAGCTTCTTTTTCAAGTCTTTTATTTTCAGCATCTAGTTGTAGCTGAATTCTTCTTTCCTCAGCTTCTTTGTCCAATCTTTTATTCTCAGCATCCAATTGTAGCTGGATTTTTCTCTCCTCAGCTTCAGCTTCGCTTTTTTGTTTTTCCATTTCCATTTGGAATCTTTTTTCATCCACCTGCATCTGCAGTTTTAAATTCTCAGCCTCTATTTTCTTTTGTTCAGTTTGTTCTTTCATTTTCTTTTCTTCCGACTTCAATGCCTTGGCATATTGAGTAGTTGCATATTCTTCCAACTTATCACCTGTCTTGCCAAGGGATTTCCCTTGTTCAATAAAGTAATCAAGTGTAGACATGATGTCTAATATTATAAGTCACCAAATCTGAAATATTTAATTAATGTATTTCACTCTTAATAGTGACAAGACTTAAATAAGTACTTGTATAATCACAATGTTTAACCCAATCTCTGTGGGAAACAAGTCTTTTACACCAAACTTGAATTATCAAAGGTATAATAATATCACAAGTCACTTCTTAATCATGAAGGCACTACACACATCAGTGCAAAACCATCAGTTATTTATCATAACTGCACAATGTAATAGTGCATGAACAAATCCACTAGTTAGTTATGATAAGTGCACTATAAATCAATAGTGCATGAGCAAATATGTAACAATAGTGAAAGCTAATTACTCAAGAACTATGTAACCTATAACAAAGAACAAAGACAATGTAAACAATAACAAAGATCAAAGACAATGTAAACAATAACAAAGATCAAAGTCAATGTAAACAACAACAAAGATCAAAGTCAATGTAAACAACAACAAAGATCAAAGTCAATGTAAGCAATAACAAAGATCAAAGTCAATGTAAACAACAACAAAGATCAAAGTCAATGTAAACAACAACAAAGATCAAAGTCAATGTAAACAATAACAAAGATCAAAGTCAATGTAAACAACAACAAAGATCATAGTCAATACGAAAACATTCGCATAAGTCAACTAAATAAACAGCAGAACTAAAAGGAAAATATCACAAAGAATGTGATGACAAAATGCGAAGAATGTACACAAACAAATGACGTCACAATGTATAAACAAACACGGTGTATAGAACTAAATAATAGAAAAGGGGAGACCTACAAATACAAACAAATGAAATCGGAACTAAAAAACAGAAAAAAAATATTACAAAAAACAACGAAAATAAAGCACAACTCGTCACAACTAAACAAATATAGCAACGTTTGTCGCTAGCAAATTTCACAATAAGAAATTTGCACAGTCCCTAAAGAAAACGCTAACAGTAGAAACCTCTGTGACGTGGTATCTTCTACTGAAAGACACCTCCCAATCGAAACCCGCTGAAATATAACATATAAATATACAAATAATATATAACATGTAACATGTAGTAAATTGACAATAGGATGTGAAAGATTAGAAGGCTCAGTTAGAACATAAGGGCACAGTTCACAAACAAAACAGGCCACTTAACGTCTATGTGTCCAAACGTCAGCACGGTGTAGAACAGGTTGAGATCAGCATTCTGAGGATAATGATCCAACGTTGATCACCATCTGCTCCCATAAACAGCCATGACGAAGGAAATGAGCTTCTAATACTGGAACAGTTGTTACGGCACTTGACGTTCTGAATCCTATAAATCGACTTAACCGGCACTTGACCTTCTGAATCCGCAACAGTAAATCGATTCAATCGGCACTTGTCCTTCTTAGTCAGGAAAATTTGATAACTTGACGAGCAACGCCGGGTATTTTGAAAATATTTCCGAAATCAGCAACGCCGGGTACTTTCATTGAAGGTAGTGAGTTGAACTGCAATCTTGCATATAGTATGATGATGATGTCTGGGTTTGTTGACCCCCTTGAGAGCTGGTACCAGAATAAACCAACTATTGGCCACCATGAAATGATAAGGGTGGATTTAGGCTGACTTCAATTACCACCCCTATCGACACCAGTTAAATTATAGTTGTAGTGTAGGGTGTCTTATCTGGTTTATGTTGTTGCTGTGTGTAAAGTAGTTACCTAGTCCACAGAATTACAGCACAGGCAAAGTGACATGCGAAGTCATAAAGGAGGTAACTGCTTTTGACGTTTCCATCATTTATTTCACGCCACAACGACAGTTACTTCACATACATCATCAACATCACAGTTCAATAGTTTTTAGCATTCAAAAATGATATTGGTGCCAACTGATAGTCATGTAGGATCCAATACTCATCAGTCATAAAGTAAACAATACTTCAGTGTATTCGGTATCATAAAGTTCTGGTTCATGGATCTGTATAAAATGACATAACACAGATCTGGGTACCTAAAGTTCATAGATATTAATTCTGCAACAGTGTCAGCTGCAGATCATCAATGTTCATACATAATAATGAATACTCCCCTCCTGATGCTAGCAGATCAGATGTATACAATAAGTCCATTGTTGTCTGCACGTGAATAGCATACATGGAGTACAGGTCAACCTGACCTTTATAACATTCCTAAGTCTAACCTTCGACAAAAGGTGTGATCGCTGACCTAGCGATATTCATAGTACGTAGAACTGTTCCTCGGGCTTAGGATATCCCGTATACATATAAATCACAGGTATGGAAAATACACCTGGGGTGTGATTTCTATTCGAAGCACCTCTATCACTGTAGTACGTGAGCGAGCACAGATCGACCATTGTCAACATAATGTTAAATCATAGATTCGAAACATAAATGAGGTATTACCTTGTTTCGAAATCAACACCACAAACATACGCCTCCAGGCGTTTGAAATCATAAAGGGAAGGACCTTGTTAGCTACACTAACTCACAAAAGAATCCTAATTCCCTATCACAAATCACAGCGACGCTAAAATGCGTCCTGCCTCGCTCAGAACAATATCTCCTCTCCCCCGCTGGGCGGAAGACGATTCTCACCTCTCAAAGTTCAGACATGCGCAGAAAAGCCTACACCTGAGTAAAATTCAACGAGACGATGGTTGAAGACCTTCTAGAAAGATTTTGTAAGAAATCTTGCCTTATATGGACAGCAAACGAATCCTCAACACTGGTTTCAGACATTCTAACAACAGTTGACCGATACTACCAAATAAGGAGAATGGTCACACTTCGTTAATAAAAATGTGGACCGACCGTGTCTCGACACAAGAGGAGGTAACATCATATTGAATGATACTCTCCATATCCCGAGTTATCTAGCTTTGACTGAAAAAATTAAAGTGTACATTTTAAGTCAATCTAATAATACAATGTCTTTAGCAAAAAATGATCATACAATGTCTTTAGGAAAAAATGATCATACAATGACTTAGAAAACATGATCAGTGCGTAACATTCTCCCTCTCCACGCAGCTGGTAGATCCAAAGGAACGACAGCAGCCGATACAGATTGGTACCAACCACGTCGCAGGAGTTGCCAGAATAATGAGGAATCAACATTAGACTGCCTGAGGGACTCCGGCTCCAGATTTTTTCTCAGAGTTTACCCCCCGAAGCCTTTCCCATAAATGGATATTCCCGCTCGGCAGCGGTGGTTTGAATCCAGAGTTTTCCCTTCTCTTAGATAGTCTACCAACCAAGGATCCCGATCCCTATCTGCCCGAAGCTACTTGATTTAAGCCGCCAGTGACTCGCCTTCGCCCCTTCTAACGTCAGTGGAAACATTTCCGCCGGGCTCAAATTGAGCCACACGTGAAGGCCGAGAGCTGAGATTGGTTGTCAGAGGCTATTTGAGCCACGTGCCGTAGAAGCTTTTATCTGCAGCGAGAGTTTATCTTCTCTACAACTCCCGGCTATAACAACCTATGGAACCAATTATTCTTGAAATTTAGAAATTTATATATATATATATATATATATATATATATATATATATATATATATATATATATATATATATATATATATATATATATATATATAGCACCCGTGTGTTACCGGGGCCCGAAAGGGGAGCAAAGAATAGTAACACTGTCCCCTACCAAGCATGTCGTAAAAAGCGACTAAGGAGGGTTGGGCATGGGGCCGGTTACACCATCCTGTAAAAAATTTAAACCACAAAAAACTTCAACAAATATGGACAAGTCAAATAAAGAAAATAAAACACAGCCATCCAAGACAGGGGAAGGTCCTCTCGCGGGGAGGCGTATGATGCAACACAGAGAAAGCCGAAAGGAGTCTGTGTTGCTGACTAACCTTCTTTCTTCTAGGAGAACTTCCAGATTTGGCACCTGGAATGTTCGGACATTAAACGAACAAGGGAAAGTGGCGCAAGTAGCAGCAGAAATGAGGGAATACAAAATCGAGGTTCTGGGAATGTGTGAAACAAAGTGGAAGGGGGTAGATAGGAAGAAACTCATCACAGGTGAATTGGTGCTGTCCTCAGGACATGAAGACGAAAGTTCACACCACAGTGAAGGGGTAGTGTTACGCACGGATCATTATTATTTTTCGTTTGTATAAACATTTTTCATATGTATGATCATTTTTTTGACTGAAGTGTGTATTATGTTTTCTATGGTCAAAGGGACATAATCCGAGTTATCGAAACTACAATTTTTTAGGAGTTTGCCTTCTCTTGTATAGAGACACGTTCGGTCTATAATTTCTTGAACGAAGCGTGACCACATCTCCTTATTTGGTAGTACCAGTCAACTATGGTAGATGTCTGAAACCTTTCTTAACGCTTCTTTTCATGACCATAAAAGGCGCGATTCTATAAGACTTTTATCTCGAATGTTCTTAGAATCGTCTTATTGTGAACGGCAACTCAGAGATTGTCGTTCTGCGCATGTCAAAAGCAGGGAGTTCGTTCTGTGTGTTCCGCCCAGTTCGGCAGTTGAGAAATGGTTTAAGAAGCGAGCAGACGCGACCTGCGTCTTGTGATTTTCTGAGGGAAATACAGTGTCTTTGTGAGTTAGTTAGCTAACTAGACTATTTCCCGTATTATTCAAGCCTGCCTGGAGGCATATGTTCATGGTTGATTTTCCGAAATAAGGTAATTCCTCTTGTATCGAACTTTATGCTATCATCTAGAGGTTCGTCATTTTGTCGCCTATTTGCTCGCCTGCGTGATGCAAAATGGAGAGGTACTTTGACTAGGATTAAGTCACCGGTATCTGTATACCTGAACTAGTTAAATATATATGGGTCGCTCTAGGCCAACAAGACTATTGTCTGTGTTCCAGGATTCGTTATATCAGAGATCACGTCCAAGTCAGATGGTTAGACTTAGGAACATTATAAAGGTCGAGCTGACCTGTAGCCCATGTATGCTATTCACGTGCAGACAGTGAACGGACTTATTGTATACAACTGATCTGCTAGCATCAGAATGGGAGCATTTATTATTGTTTATGAACATTGAAGATCTGTAGCTGACACTGTTGCAGAAGTTATAGAAATTATTATTATTTATACAGCTTCACGAACTAGAACTCTATGATTTATGAATTTCTGAATCTATTGAACTGTGATGTCTTATGACGCATATATACAACAGCTGTCATTGCTGACTACAGAGATTGTTTTCAATGTGCCATATCATCTTGCTGAACTCGTTAACTATGTTGATGTCATAAGTATCATGACTGTTTTGTGGCGTGCAATAAATGGAAGAAACTTATACAACGAAGTTACCCTTTCTATGACTCTACACGTCATGTTGCCTGTGTGATAACCCTGTGAACTGTTCCACTACCACATACACAGCAACATCTTAAATCAGAGAAGACACCTACATCTTGCACTTTAATACCAGGTGTCGATAAGGGTGGCAAGTTACCACTTCAGCGCAAATCCACCCTTATCATTTTTGGTGGCCAGAGCTGGTTCTATCATCTGATATTTTGGCGCACCATATCATTTTTGGTGGCCATAGGATGGTTCACTCTGATTCCAGCTATCAAGGGGGTCAGCAAACCCAGACATCATCATCATACTAGATACAACTACAGCATCAACTACCACCTTACAAGAAATTTTATTGAAAGTATCCGGATTTTCTGACAGTTGCTGATTTTGAAACTACCCGGCGCTGCTCGGCAATATTGAAGTTTATGTAAAATTAGAAGGACAAGTACCGAGCGAATGGATTTCCTGATCTGGTGAAAAGAAGGACAAGTGCCGTAACAACTGTTCCGGTCTCAGGGGTACTGTTGCGGGTTCAGAAGGTCAAGTGCCGGTTAAATCAATTTAGAAGATTCAGAAGGTCAAGTGCCGTAACAACTGTTGCAGTATTAGAAGCTCATTTCCTTCGTCATGGCTGTTTATGGGAGCAGAAGTTAATCAACGTTGGATCATTATCCTCAGAATGCTGATTACATCCTGTTCTGCACCGGGCTGACGCTGGATTTATAGAAGTTAAGTGGCCTGTTTTGTTTGTGAACTGTGCCCTTATGTTCTAACTGAGCCTTCTGTACTTTCACACTTTCTCCTATTGTTTTCATGATACATGTTTATATGTTATATGTTATTTGTTATTTGTATATTTATATGTTTATATTTCAGCGGGTTTTCTCGGTTGGGCGGTGTCTTTCAGTAGAAGATACCACGTCACAGAGGTTCTACTGTTAGCGTTTTCGTTAGGGACTGTGCGAATTTCCTACAGTGAAATTTGCTAGCGACAATCGTTGCTATATCTGTTTAGTTGTGACGAGTTGTGCTTTATTTTTGTTTCTTGTATATATATATTTTTTTTCTTTTTTCTTTTCTCTCTTTCTTTGTGTTTTTTTAGTTTCGATTTCGATTGTTTGTATTTGTAGGTCTCCCCTTTGCTATTATTCAGTTCTTTACGTATATTTTTGTGTATACACTGTAGCGTCATTTGTTAGTCATATCTTCGCATATTTCTTTTTAGTTTTGCTGTTTGTGTATTTGACTTATGCGAATGTTTTCGTATGGTTTGATCTTTGTTGTTGTTTACATTGACTTTGATCTTTGTTATTGTTTACATTGACTCTGATCTTTGTTGTTGTTTACATTGACTCTGATCTTTGTTGTTGTTTACATTGACTTTGATCTTTGTTATTGTTTACATTGTTGGTGACCTTTGTTATTGTTTACATTGTCTTGTTATTGTTTACATAGTTCTTGCATAGTTAGCTTTCACTATTGTTAATATATGCTCATGCACTATTGGTCTATAGTGCACTTATCATAACTAACTGGTGTTTTTTGCTTATGCACTATTGTAGTGCAGTTATGATAAATAACTGATGGTTATGCACTGATTTGAGTAGTGCACTGTTAATTAAGAGGTGACTTGTGATATTATTATACATTTGATAATACAAGTTGGTGTCAACTCCTGTTTCCCACAGAGATTGGGTTCAACATAGAGATTATACAAGCACTTTATTAAGTCTTGTTGCTATTTAACATTGAAATAAGATATTTAATTATTTCAGGTTCTGTACTCACATTTTAGACATCATGTCTACATTTGAGTACTTTATTGAGCAGGGTAAAGCCCTTGGGAAGACAGGTGATAAATTAGAAGAATTTGCGACTGTTCAATATGCCAAGGCATTGAAGTCGGAAGAAAAGAAAATGAAAGAACAAACTGAACAAAAGAGAATAGAGGCTGAAATAGAACAAAAGAAACTGCAGATGCAGGTGGAGGAAAAAAGATTTCAAATGGAAATGGAAAAACAAAAAAGAGAAGCTGAAAATAAGAGACTTGAAAAAGAAGCTGAAAATAAGAGACTTGAAAAAGAAGCTGAAAATAAGAGACTTGAAAAAGAAGCTGAAAATAAGAGACTTGAAATAGAGGCTGAAGAAAAAAAGTTACAGGCCCAGGCTGAAGAAAGAAAGTTACAGGCTGAGGCTGAAGAAAGAAGGTTACAAAGAGAGGCTGATGAGAGAAAAGCAAAAATGGAACATGATGAAAAAGTCTTAGCTTTAGAGTTAGAGAAGTTAAAGTTATTGAACACTGGTAATGCTAATGATGCAAATAAGGTGTCAAATAAGACTAATGCTAAGGATTTCAAGCTTAATCTACCAGCATTTAATCCCTCAATCGATGATATAACATTTTATCTAGATAGATTTGAAAGTGCATGTAATGTGCATAATATAGATAAAACATTATATGTGTATCATCTGTCCAAGATACTTAGAGGTGATGCTTTGACTTTGTTGAGTATGGTAGATGTGCCTGACAAAAACAACTATGAGGTTGTCAGGGCGGCATTGTTAAAGAAGTACCAACTTAACGAGGACGGATATCGTCTTAAATTTAAAACCATGTTACCAGAAACTGGAGTTGAATTCTCTGAATTCATCTCAGGCATCCGTCTTACTTTTTTACGATGGGTTGAGTTGTCTAAGACAGAAAATACATTTGAAGCTCTTATGGATTTACTACTTAGAGATAAGGTTATGTCTTCTGTTAATGAAGCTTTTCTATCTTTTCTTCATGAGCGTAAGCCTAAAAACATAAAAGAAATGGAAGAATACTGTAGCCAGTATGTTACTGCGCATCCGCACATAACCATTAGTAACTCTAAGGTGAAAGAAGGTCTGCCAGTTGCTTCGGCAGCACCTTATGGCCCAAATTTTATGCGTAAATTTCAGGGTAGCCAGAAAAATTTCAATAAAAAGAGTAATCGTAATTATGCCCAGAACCATAGTGATCAATTCCAGGGTGATTCTTCTTCCCAGAACTGGAGACAACCTAATACTACACGTTATTCTACTCCGGTTAACTTTAGAAATTTTCACAAAGGTAATCGGTATAGAGGGAAATATTTTATGCAGAGACCTCAATACCAAGATAATAGAGGTTCTCAACAGCATAGAGATAGTAATGACAGTTATGGAAACTGGAACTCAAACCAGGATAAAAATTACAGTAGGGACTTTAATGATAATTGCAGAGGCAATAATGGTCGCGGTAGATCGCAACATAAGAGAAAAAGATATCAACAGACAAACTCTGTTCAACAAGAATCTCAGGGAGCAGATAAACAGGTTAATAATGATAAAGACCATAATGCTATCGGATGCTCATCTTTTGATTTTGGTAGGGCAAATAAATGTATCCAATGCAGTACTTTATTTGATCCGAAAACCGTTAGTACTTTAAGCTGTGGTCATCCTTTGCCCGCTCTTCCTGCTAATGTTGCTCATGATGGGAGAGGTTCTCTTATATTACATAAGGGGCTAGTAAATAGTAATCCAGTCTCAGTGTTGTTTGATTCTGGATGTACTACTGTCGGCGTTAGGCAATCTCTTGTAGATCCATCCTGTGCTACAGGAAAAGTCATCAAATGTGTCACATTTGGTGGCACGTTAGAAAAGTATCCTACTGCTATAATACACATTGCTACTCCTTTCTTCACGGGAGAGGTCCACGCGTGTCTACTTCCAAACCCTATTGCGGACCTTATTATTGGTCGTATTCACGGAGTTAGGGAATGTACCCCACAGCAGATTGCTGTTTGGGAAGAGCAAAACATTGAAGCTACCAATGCGGTGGTCACAAGAGCACATGCTCTGGATCCACCTCAAACTTCATTAACTAATAATGATGAAGTAAATGACCAAGATAGTCACTTGACTATTACACGTGACTCATTTATCAAATTGCAAGAAGAAGATCCTTCTTTACAAAAATTCTTCATTCTAGCAAAAAAAGGTGATCCTAATCAGAACACTAATAGGAAATCTTGGATTTCTATGAAGAACGGCGTACTTGTACGTATGGTACAAGACTCGACTACGTCCACTCATTCACAAATTCTTGTGCCTAAGAGCATGAGATTGCAAATATTGCAACATGCTCATGACTCGCAATGTGCTGGACATATGGGTTTTTCCCGTACAAAGTCGAGGGTTCTTGCGGCTTTCTTTTGGCCATTTGTGAGCAAGGACATACGAATGTACTGTCGCTCTTGCAAAGTATGTCAGGAGGTCAAATCTAAAGGACCACGACATGCTGCGCCTATCCAGGCTGCTGACATTCCTATTCGCCCTTTTCAAAAAATGGCAATAGATATTATCGGTCCTTTTAGAATTAAGTCGGCTAGAGGACATCAATTTATCCTTACATGTGTCGATATGTGCACACGTTGGCCAGAGGCAATACCTCTCAAGAGCATCTCAACTGCTGATATCGCAGACGCTCTTTGGCTGATATTTTCTCGCTTGGGTTTTCCCGGAGAAATATTGTCAGACCATGGCACTCAACTTATATCAGACACTATGTCACAGGTAATGTCTATGCTACACATTAAAAGGTCTCTCAGCAGTATCTATCACCCAATGTCTAATGGGTTGGTCGAACGTTTAAATAGGACTCTGAAAACTTTACTTGGTAAAATAACTGAGGATCATCCTCAGGATTGGGACAGGGTCTTACCCGCGGCTCTCTTTGCGTATAGAGAGGTCCCCAATGAACATACGGGGTTTTCCCCTTTTGAACTTGTCTTTGGCGCGCAACCGCGCGGCCCTATGTCTTTACTTCACGATCTAATCACTGCCGATAATATTAGCGATGAGACTCAATCTTCTTATGAGTACGTCATTGCTCTTAGGCAAAAGATCATCGAGGCATGCAAACTAGCAACTTCGTCTTCAGAATTTGCTAAAGAAAAGGCAAGGCAGTTTGCAAATAAGAATAGATGTCTACGACAACTTTGTCCAGGTGACAAAGCTCTCGTTCTACTTCCTTCAAGGGAGAACAGACTTCTAATTGCATGGAAAGGTCCATATGCAATAGTCTCCAAAATTTCTGATGTTGACTATGTTGTCGATATTGATGGAAAGCATAAAACTTTCCACATAAATATGCTCACAGAATTTTATGAAAGACCTGACTATTTGCAGCCTATTTTCCAGGCTACGGACAATTCACAAGCAACTCATGGTCAGTACTCATCTCTGTCAGTTATACAGGATGAGGAAACTACTTTTTCTGATGTCAATCTTCCTCTTTCTATGGTCCCACTTTATTCTACGGAATCTTGGAAAAACGTGACCGTTTCTCCAAATCTTTCCGCTGAGGAACATCGACAAGTTTCTTCGATGTTGCAAACATTTCAGGATGTTCTTACAGACATCCCGGGACACACACATGTCATAGAACATGACATTGTGCTAACTGATCACAATCCTATCAGAGTCAGACCATATCCAATACCTATCCATTTCCAGTCTCAAGTCGAAAAAGAGTTGGATGAAATGATACGTTTGGAAATCATTGAACCATCCACTTCAGCATACTCTTCGTCTATGGTTATTGTTCGAAAGAAGGATAATAACATTCGCATTTGCGTAGATTATCGCAAATTGAACCAAGTTACGAAGTTCGATGCTGAACCTATGCCTTCATTAGAAGAGCTACTCAATAAACTTTCTAATTCTAGATTCTTTACCAAACTAGATTTGTCTAAAGGTTATTGGCAAGTCCCGCTAACTGAACGTGCCAAACCTTTTACAGCTTTTTCTACACCTAGGGGTTTATTCCAATGGAATTTCATGCCTTTTGGTCTTATGAACGCCCCTGCTACATTCGTACGCATGATGCGGCGAATTCTCGCATATCGTACAGATGTCATAGCATACCTAGATGATATCTGTCTATTCAGTGATTCTTGGGAAGATCATTATTTGGGTTTATACGAATTACTGTCTACTCTTCGCGAGTATAACTTGACTGCAAAACCCTCTAAAGCCTTTATAGGATTTAGCGAGATTTCTTTCCTAGGTCATCGGGTTGGTCATGGTCTTTTAAAGACAGAGGACCACAATGTTTCAAAAATACTTAACATTTCGGTCCCTAAGACGAAGAAACAAGTAAGGAGTCTATTAGGTTTGATTCAATTCTACGGACGATTCATTCCGAATCTGTCCTCCATTATGGCACCGCTTTCTACTTTATTGAAGAAAGGGTCGCCTAATCTGATCCGCTGGTCTAAAGAATGTCAATCCTCATTGGACCAGGTTAAAGCCCTATTTTCATCTCCACCTATTCTTAAGTTACCTACTATTGAGAAGACTTTTGTTCTTCGAAGTGACGCCTCGTCAACAGGGATTGGGGCAGCACTAATGCAGGAGTATTCTGATACTTTGCATCCGGTGATGTATATCTCTAGGAAATTAAACGCTGCAGAAAAGAATTACTCGGTTTTAGACCGTGAGTTATTGGCTATGGTATGGTCTATTCTGAAGTTACAAAGATTTCTTCTAGGCGCACATTTCATTGTGGAAACCGACCAGAAAGCGCTTACTGCTATTCAGAGCAAAAACTTGAAGAGCTCGAGGTCCACTCGTTATGCCATAGCTCTTCAACCATTTCATTTCTCGGTTCGAGCTATCCGTGGTTCGGATAATGTAATGGCAGACATTCTGTCCAGATGTCCACACGATTCCACATGATTCTTCTGTCATATATATATATTTCCTGATATACAGTCCAATGTTATAATGACATGTTAGTAGATTTTGTCTCACTTTTTTTTTTTTTGAGGGAAATTTATAACATTGTACCATGTAATTATTTAAGAAGGCTTAGTTAGTGATATACGGGCCAAAAGATCACTCGGCCACATTTAAATAAATTATTTTCAGGATTGTATTAAGAAATTTACCAGTTGTCTTTAAGATTTGTGTTATTGATATTTTCGCAGCACATCATTGAAGTCTGCGAGTTTATGTCCATTGTGGAACTTTGAGGATATCAAGTCCTGTCCTACATTGGGAGCGGATGATGTCCACATCTTCTTCTATTGAATGTTTTATGTCACCGAAGATCAACACATGTATTACTTATTAATTACTGTTACTTTATATAATGTAATAATATAGTGCGGTATATTAGTAAATTACACCGCTATTTGCAACACATTGTATGATAACACATAATATATTTAATTTCATATATTGGTATGAGAATAATTTGATTGTCATTATGTTGTTGCCATCATTGTGGCGTGTGTTGGTGGCACCTTCCTGGAATATATCAGCGTATACTTAGATAAATTTTTTCTCTAAGGATCTGAGATATGATCTCAGTGTCGCTCCATGCGTTGAGCTAATTTGTTAGGTATATATCCACGCATCATACGTGCGTTAGGAGCCTAGATTTTTTCCGGCTCCAGGATTTAAAAAAAAAAAATGTTTCATTTTTTTTTTCCCGGGAGGGTGCGGTAATGTTACGCACGGATCATTATTATTTTTCGTTTGTATAAACATTTTTCATATGTATGATCATTTTTTTGACTGAAGTGTGTATTATGTTTTCTATGGTCAAAGGGACATAATCCGAGTTATCGAAACTACAATTTTTTAGGAGTTTGCCTTCTCTTGTATAGAGACACGTTCGGTCTATAATTTCTTGAACGAAGCGTGACCACATCTCCTTATTTGGTAGTACCAGTCAACTATGGTAGATGTCTGAAACCTTTCTTAACGCTTCTTTTCATGACCATAAAAGGCGCGACTGTGTAAGACTTTTATCTCGAATGTTCTTAGAATCGTCTTATTGTGAACGGCAACTCAGAGATTGTCGTTCTGCGCATGTCAAAAGCTGGGAGTTCGTTCTGTGTGTTCCGCCCAGTTCGGCAGTTGAGAAATGGTTTAAGAAGCGAGCAGACGCGACTGCGTCTTGTGATTTTCTGAGGGAAATACAGTGTCTTTGTGAGTTAGTTAGCTAACTAGACTATTTCCCAGTATTATTCAAGCCTGCCTGGAGGCATATGTTCATGGTTGATTTTCCGAAATAAGGTAATTCCTCTTGTATCGAACTTTATGCTATCATCTAGAGGTTCGTCATTTTGTCGCCTATTTGCTCGCCTGTGTGATGCAAAATGGAGAGGTACTTTGACTAGGATTAAGTCACCGGTATCTGTATACCTGAACTAGTTAAATATATATGGGTCGCTCTAGACCAACAAGACTATTGTCTGTGTTCCAGGATTCGTTATATCAGAGATCACGTCCAAGTCAGATGGTTAGACTTAGGAACATTATAAAGGTCGAGCTGACCTGTAGCCCATGTATGCTATTCACGTGCAGACAGTGAACGGACTTATTGTATACAACTGATCTGCTAGCATCAGAATGGGAGCATTTATTATTGTTTATGAACATTGAAGATCTGTAGCTGACACTGTTGCAGAAGTTATAGAAATTATTATTATTTATACAGCTTCACGAACTAGAACTCTATGATTTATGAATTTCTGAATCTATTGAACTGTGATGTCTTATGACGCATATATACAACAGCTGTCATTGCTGACTACAGAAATTGTTTTCAATGTGCCATATCATCTTGCTGAACTCGTTAACTATGTTGATGTCATAAGTATCATGACTGTTTTGTGGCGTGCAATAAATGGAAGAAACTTATACAACGAAGTTACCCTTTCTATGACTCTACACGTCATGTTGCCTGTGTGATAACCCTGTGAACTGTTCCACTACCACATACACAGCAACATCTTAAATCAGAGAAGACACCTACATCTTGCACTTTAATACCAGGTGTCGATAAGGGTGGCAAGTTACCACTTCAGCGCAAATCCACCCTTATCAGGTAGCTCTTATGTTATCTAAAGAAGCACAGGAAGCACTAATTGAATGGGAAGCTGTTGGACCCAGAATAATAACAGCTTCTTTCAAAACAGCTAAAAAGAAAATTCATGTAAATGTCATCCAATGTTATGCACCAACTAATGACAAAGAAGAGTCTGTGAAAGAAGCATTTTATACTAAACTACAGGAAATTATGGATAAAGTAAAAAGAAGAGACATCACAATTTTGATGGGTGACATGAATGCAAAGATAGGTACAGCCAACACTGGATTCGAAGAAGTCATGGGAAAACATGGGCTAGGAATAATGAATGAAAATGGAGAGCTATTCGCAAACTTCTGTGCTTCATATCAACTGGCTATAGGAGGAAGCATGTTTCCACATAAGAGAATACACAAGGCAACATGGATATCACCAGACCATAGAACAGAAAATCAGATAGTTCATATATGCATAAACAAGAAGTTTAGATCATCATTGCAGGATGTAAAGATATATAGAGGAGCAGATGTGGCATCAGATCACCATCTTCTGATAGCCAAAGTAAAAATGAAACTCAAGAGATATGCAACAATGCAAAATTATAGACAACAGTTTAATGTAGGACAGCTAAGAAATCAAGAAACAAGAGACAAATTTGCGGTCACAGTATCCAACAAATTCCAAGTGCTCCAACAGCTGGAAGATGTAGAGAATACAGAAGACTATTGGCAGCAGGTCAAAACAGTATGGAAGGAGACATGTGAAGAAATACTGGGGAAAAGGGAAAGACAACAAAAAGCATGGATAACAACAGAAACCATCAATAAGATAAAAGACAGAAAAAACAAGAAAGCAGAGTTAAACACAAGCAAAACTAGAAGCTCCAAAGCCAAGGCTCAAGAAGTGTACACAGAAGCAAACAAAGAAGTAAAAAGAAGTATCAAAAGAGACAAGAGGAAGTATATTGAGGAGTTGGCAAGAGAGGCAGAAGATGCTGCAGCCAAAGGAAATATGAGAGAAATGTATAGCAGCACAAAGAAGCTAACAGGGAAATACAAGCAAACAAGTTGCCTCATAAAAGACAAGAATGGGAAACTGCTCAGCAATATACAAGAGCAAATGAAGAGGTGGACAGAATATTTTGGGGACCTTCTCAATAGACCAGCTCCACAAAACCCGCCGGACATCCAGCCAGCAGAAGAAGAGCTACAAATTAACGGTGAAAGACCAACGAAGGAAGGAATAAAGAAAGCCATAAAGCTTCTAAGAGAGGGAAAAGCATCTGGACCTGATGGCATTCCAGCAGAGGCCATCAAAGCAGATATCGACACGGCTACAGAGATGTTATATAAATTACTTGGTAAAGTCTGGGAAAAGGAAGAGATACCAGCAGAATGGAAGGAAGGATATCTGGTTAAGTTGCCTAAGAAGGGAAATTTACAAGAGTGCACAAATTATAGAGGAATAATGTTACTATCAGTGCCAGGAAAAGTATTAAACAGGATTATCCTTGAGAGATTAAAAGAGTCCATAGACAAGAAACTGAGAGATGAACAAGCAGGTTTTCGACAAAACAGATCATGTACAGACCAGATAGCCACTTTGAGAATAATAGTTGAACAAAGTCTGGAATGGAACTCACCACTATACATCGGATTTGTGGACTACGAAAAGGCATTTGACAGTGTAGACAGAGAATCACTTTGGAAATTGATGAGGCATTATGGAGTTCCCCTGAAGATCATTAATTTAATAAAGAAAACATATGAAGAGATGACATGCAGAGTTCTTCACGAAGGACAGCTTACAGAACCGTTTGGGATAAGAACAGGAGTGCGACAGGGATGCCTCTTGTCTCCATTTCTTTTCTTGCTGGCAATAGATTGGGTTATGAGATCATCGACAACACACAACAGAAATGGAATCCAGTGGACTCTGACTAAGCAGTTGGATGATCTGGATTTTGCTGATGACTTGGCTCTTCTGTCCCATAACCGTAATCAGATGCAGGACAAATTGAAAACACTCGATGAGAGGTCACAGCAATTGGGTCTGAAAATACACAGGGAAAAGACAAAAATAATGAGAATAAATGCAGGTAATGATAACAGGGTTGAACTTGAAGAAACACCAATTCAAGATGTTGAATCATACACATATCTTGGCAGTAATATAGACAAAGTTGGAGGGACAGACAGCGATATCAAAATAAGAATACAAAAGGCAAGAGGAGCTTTCATTGCATTGGGAAATACATGGAGATCAAGAGAAATCGGATCCAACACGAAAATAAGAATCTTCAACTCAAATGTGAAGTCAGTCCTATTGTATGGCTCGGAGACATGGAGAACAACAAAGACAACAACCAAAAAGCTACAGACTTTCATAAATGGGTGCTTGCGTAGAATAGAGGGATTAAAATGGTATGACAAGGTTACCAACGTGGAACTGATGACAAGAACTAGACAAGTGCCAGTGGAACAAGAGATGAGAAGAAGACGATGGCGATGGATAGGACACACACTGAGGAAACCTGTTGATAGCATTACAAGGCAGTCCTTGTTCTGGAACCCCCAGGGCAAGAGAGGCAGAGGAAGACCAAGAAGTACATGGAGAAGAGAGTTGGAAACAGAGGTGAAAATGATGAGGAGAACATGGAAAGAACTTGAGATGATGGCACGGGACAGGAGGACTTGGCATGTGTTTGTTGAAGGCCTATGCTCCTTTGGGAGTGGAGGGTTATGAATATGAATATATATATATATATATATATATATATATATATATATATATATATATATATATATATATATATATATATATATGTCAAATCGACACCGCAAAATGTACTTTTAACGTAGGTCTTACTGATGTACAGAGAAATTCACTCTGAGAGTGAAGTCTTTATTAGGACACAGAGAAATATACCTTCAGTGTATGTTCTCAACCCGACAGTTACATTTATTTTCACCGTGGACCTGATACCACGACATTAATTCTCCAAGTAAAGTGTGACTTTGCATTTAGAAACTTACTTTCAATCTAAGTCTAGATCATGAGAAAAAGAAATTTACCTTCAAGGGGACCATTTTGCTGAATACAGAGAAATTCCAAGTTAACACTGTCAAAAAGATATTTAGTTTCAGTCTTATCTAGACATCGAGAAATTTACGTTCATACTAAGTTTTCTTCTGGAAGTAACAAGAGGGCATTCCAAGAAAGGAAGGAACAGGCCAACAGAGCCATTAGATTGAAGGAACTTGAGATCGAATGAAGAAGGATATATTCTAGTTCTAACAATGGCGGGTGTGGCAGTTCTCAAGGTATCGATGGGGGAAACAGCTCTCATACGGAGGCACCTAGTGTTATATCCTTTCAATTAGATGTCTATTCTAAGGCTTCAGAGGAAATATACATCTCTCGAGTTTTGAATCCTTAGCAGCTACAAATGGCTTGGAGAGGGAGAGATACAACATGAAGCTATCCCAGAGGCTGAGGGGTTCTGCTTATGATGTATTTCTCGATGCCCGTGGAAGAACAGAACAACTATGACATGTTGAAGAAGGCTCTGCTTCAGCGTTATATGCTTAACGCAGATACTTTTCTTTGTAAACTCCGTGAGGCTAAGAAGCAAAAGGACGAATCTTTTAGGCTATTTGCTATCAGGCTAGAAATGTACATGGAGAAGTGGGGATCCCTCAGCATCTTCGATGAATCTTTTGAAGGGTTGAAAGAGATGATTCTCGTGGAGCAGTTCAAGGACTCGCTCACCCCTGACATGAGACGGTTCCTGGCGGAGCACGGGGCCGAAACCCTTGAGCAGGTGGTACTATTTGCTGACAGGTACCAGAGCGCCCAGTCGGAAGTGAATCCGTCTAAAAGGCGCCACCTCGATAGTCACCCCAAACAAAAGGATCACCCGGATGATAACTCCAAAAGTACGGACAACACAACATACAAAACAGCCCACCAACACCAACAACAACCACAAGATCACAAGAGGCAGAAACAGAGAAATTCAGCCCAGGGAACTGGAAGACGATATTGTAAATCGTGCAAAACCGATACACATTTTACATCGGAATGTAAGAGGCCGAAATCCGGCGCTTATAATGTCACTTGCCTGATCAGGGTCCGATAGGGAAACATGACCCCCATGCATATTAGCAAAATCCTAGTTACCCTTCTATTACTGAGCAAGTAACCGTTGGTAACCACACCATACGGTGCTTATATAATAGTGGATTAGAATACTCGGCTTTAGTTTCTCCATCTTTGGTGAAGGCCCACCAATAAACTGGCGAAACTGTAGAAATACGAGGGCCCCGTAAGAGTATAAAGCAAATGCTTCTTCCGGTTGCGGAAATTGATGTCTCAACCCGATATGTTCGGGAAAAAGTCAATGCTGCAGTTTTAGACGATTTAGTCTATCCTCTCATTTTAGGGAGAAAATATGTGTTCCTTGGAGATCCATCACATGACTCAAGGACGACAGAACAGAGAGAGAACACAGGACACGCCCCAGCGGCCCCTGAGTTGTCATCTCTAAACAGCCTGAATATTTCGGAGCTGAAGCAGGCACCAAGGGCCGATCAGCCCCTAAAGCCGTGCTTTTCTAAGTTGTATGGTAATTACTCCCATACCCCACAGGGAGCATTTTACAGGGAGAAAGGTTTGGTTTATAGACAGGTAGGGAACAAGAGGCAATTAGATGTCCCACTCCCATATCGCATCCGCCTAATGCAAGGAAATGCATTCCACAATCCCCCGCCCCATTAAATGTTCATATTATCATCATAACCCTCCACTCCCAAAGGGCCATAGGCCTTCAACAAACACATGGCAAGTCTTCCTGTCACATGCCATCATCTCAAGTTCATTCCACGTTCTCCTCATCATTTTCACCTCTGTTTCGAGCTCTCTTCTCCGTGTGCTTCTTGGTCTACCTCTGTCTCTTTTGCCCTGGGGGTTCCAGAACAAGGAATGCCTTGTAATGCTATCAACAAGTTTCCTTAGTGTGTGTCCTTTCCAAGCCATCGTCTTCTTGTGTCTGGTTCTTGTCATCAGTTCCACGTTGGTAACCTTGTCATACCATTTTAATCCCTCTATTCTACAGAAGCACCCATTTTGAAAGTCTGTAGCTTTTTGGTAGTTGTCATTGTTGTACTCCATGTTTCAGAGCCATATAATAGGACTGACTTCACATTTGAGTTGAAGATTCTTATTTTTGTGTTGGATCCGATTTCTCTTTATCTCCATATATTTCCCAATGCAATGAAAGCGCCTCTTGCTTTTTATATTCTTATTTTGATATCACTGTCTGTCCCTCCAACTTTGTCTATATTACTGCCAAGATATGTGTACGATTCTACATCTTGCAGTAGTGTTTCTTCAAGTTCAACCATTTCCTCATTATTCTCATTATTTTTGTCTTTTCCCTGTGTATTTTCAGACCCAATTGCTGTGACCTCTCATCGAGTGTTTTCAATTTGTCCTGCACCTGATTACGGCTATGGGACAGAAGAGCCAAGTCATCAGCAAAATCTAGATCATCTAACTGCTTAGTCAGAGTCCACTGGATTCCATTTCTTTTGTGTGCTGTTGATGTTCTCATAACCCAGTCTATTCCTAGTAAGAAAATAAATGGAGACAAGAGGCATCCCTGTCGCACTCCCGTTCTTATCCCAAATGGTTCTGTAAGCTGTCCTTCATGAAGAACTCTGCATGTCATGTCTTCATTTGTCTTCTTTATTAAATTAATGATCTTCAGGGGAACTCCATAATGTCTCATCAATTTCCAAAGTGATTCTCTGTCTACACTGTTAAATGCATTTTCGTAGTCCACAAATCCAATGTGTAGTGGTGAATTCCATTCCAGACTTTGTTCAACTATTATTCTCAAAGTGGCTATCTGCTCTGTACAGGATCTGTTTTGATGAAAACCTGCTTGTTAATCTCTCAGTTGCTTGTCTATGGATTCTCTTATTCTCTCAAGGATGATTATATTTAATATTTTTCCTAGCACTGATAGGAAATTATTGCTCTAAAATGTGTGCACTCTTGTAAATTTTCTTTCTTAGGCTAATTGACCAGATAACCATCCTTCCATTCTGCTGGTATTTAAATGTTCATTTGCCCCAGGATAAAAAAAGCATCCCTGAACTACTTCTGACCAGGTTTGCGACACGATTGTAGACAATTTGTGAAAGATCGCTCTGTTCGCCATCACCCGGACAACCAGAAGGATGAAACTACCAAGAAAGAGTTTGAGCAGAGCACCCAACACTAAACATTGTATAACTCGTACTTCAACTTGACATTTCTGTGTAGCAAAACAGAGTTACGACAAGCGCAGATGGAAGACATTACCCTAGCGCCATACTCTGAACAGAGTCAAATCAAGGTAACCTATGCTTCAGCTGGCACTTTCCACAAAGAGGACGGAATTATTTATCGACGTAGAGGCAGGGAACGCAACTCGTGGTGCTTCTACCCTTAAGACCCTCCGTAATGAAAGCGGCTCATATATCCACATCTGGAGAACATGTTTCAATGGGACTCACCGTGAGTAACCTTTAGGAGGTTTACTTTTTGCCTAGACGGTGGGCAGATGTGCGTGAGTACATTCAAAACCGCACACACTGCCAAGCGAGAAATTCAGTCACTCGCCATCGAGATATGAGAAGAGAGGATAACTCTACGACAGAGAGAGAGAACCCGGTGGGCAGTAGACCGCATCGAGAAACGACCACCCCAAAACTAGATATTCTACAAATCTCTTAGGAGAGAGGGTATGCGACAGAATGGGACGACTTCAATCGATCTCTGTTTCACTACGGCAGTATCAGTTAAATTTTTTTACTGATTTTTATTGTGTGCTTTCTATTGCCACTTTTTCTTTCTTTCTCTGCTAGTTGTAGCATATATTATGTATTGTCCTTCTTACACTCTTCTCAGGGATAAGTTATTACGTCTGTTTGTTTCCCGTCCCTTCGCTAAGCTTTGCAAGGGGCGGCAGAAATAATATTAAAGACAGTCAGGTTTGTAAAATTCCTTTGCACCAAATCTTGGCCTCGACAGATTAGCTCAATGAAAGTGCCAGCGTATTTGCTAATCGCTGGTAAAGGCCAGAGCACAGAACAGATAACGAGGTTGCCCATCTGCGAATAGATTACTTGTTGGTAAAGTAATAATTTGTTACATCTGAAACACAGTTTACAGATGTGTCTGTGAGTTCGTCTGCCAGGCCATCGGATGTTTTCATACCATATATGTAAGAGATGACCTCTACACCACGCGCAAAATTTTCCCATGTCGGAAATATTTTGAATTTTCCCTCGGGACCTTAATTGAAAACGATTGGCTTTTTACTTAGTAGCATAACAAACAGATGCGGGGGTAGGACAGGCATATAACCTGACACGTTTCAGTGTTATGTCACTGTGAAAATTTACTGTGAGATCCACGCTTGCCAAGACGACACCAGACCTTGCCAGAGTTAGAATTCAGATTTCCTTTTATCAGGCCGGACCTTTTCTTGGAGAATCAGCCGAGAAAGTCTCTATCATTTTAATAAGGTAACCGATACTGAGGAAACTGAAAGCACACGCAGTCATAGAGGGAATTATCTTATTAAAGAAACGACACCACAGACGCGTGTAAGAGGCCGATTCAAGTCTCTTTTATCCATCTGAGCAAAAATGTCTGTGAGCCAGGATTGGCGTAAGTTGTCATTTTACATGTTATATTACTAACATGTGAACTAACACACACACACACACACACATATATATATATATATATATATATATATATATATATATATATATATATATATATATATATATATATTCTTTCTTCTTCTTAATCGGAATCTCTTCTACCCCATAAACAGGGTGTAGAGGTGACCCAAAGAGCACAAGGCTCCTGGGCAAAACATGCAATCAAAATGTTTGACAAACAGGTGATTAGCCCATTGTGCCCGAACTTGTCCTCAAGATTGCATTTAAGCGCTATGAAACAATCAATACTTCCAGGTTAAGTCCAGCCCAAACGGACAGAGCCTCTTATACCCAAAGGTGTCGAGGGATGCCCTTTCCTTATCTGTCCGAAGGCATTTATAGAGAATACTCAGGACCCGAAAATCTGAGAAAAAAGCCAGAGAAAGTGAGCAAAATCTGAAACGAACACATCGATCTGCCTTGTTTCTTAATATTGGGAGGGCCCAATAATGGGTGTACCACACAAAGTCGATCAAGACAGAAGTTAGCATGCACAGTATATATGTTTCAAAACATTACATATTTATTGAGGGCTATTGTTACTGCTCCAGGTACATTTTTGTATGTACCTGCAAGGATACTTGGAGAGGAGATGGGCACCGCCAAGCAAACCTCTTGCCCACTGAAATGCTATGATGGAAAGTCATATCATAGATATCATTGAAGCACTATACAAGGACGCAAGCAGTGCTGTTTTTGCAAGCAACGACATTGGAGAATTTTTCAAAACAACTGTAGGAGTTCGGCAGGGATGTATCCTGTCCCCAGTGCTCTTTAATATTTATCTAGAACATATTATGCAAGAGGCTCTCTACGATTATAAATCAACCATATCGATTGGAGGCCGACCTCTGTGCAACCTACGTTTTGCTGATGATATTGATCTGATAGCTGGATCAGAATCAGAACTTCAAGACCTTACCTCTAGACTGGAGAAAGTAACAAGAACGTATGGGATGGAAATTAATATAGAAAAAAGCAAGATATTGGTGAATAGCCATAAGAAACATGTTCCGACCAACATTACGTTAAATGGGCAAACGTTAGAAGAAGTTAACACCTTTAAATATCTCGGGTCCACTATATGCAGTGATGGAAGATCAATTAAAGAAATCAAGACAAGACTTGAGATGGCCTCAGCTGCCATGACAAGGTTGAATGTGATCTGGAAAAGTAACATCAGTTTTCCTGTGAAGATCAAATTATACAAATCACTTGTATTATCTATTCTCTTGTATGGGTGTGAGAGCTGGACACTCACTGCAGATACGGAGCGAAGGATTCAGGCTTTCGAGCATAAATGTTATAGAAGAATTTTGCGCATTTGCTATAAAGAGCACAAAACAAATGTCTATGTTAGAGAGAAGATAAACACCTATGCAGGCCACCAAGAACCACTTTTGTCAACAGTGAAACGTCGAAAGCTTGCCTGGTTTGGGCATGTAACTCGTCATGACTCCCTTTCGAAAACGATCCTTCAGGGAACAGTCGAAGGTAAACGGAGAAGAGGAAGGCAGAGAAAATCCTGGGCTGATAACATCAAAGAATGGGCAGGACACGGTTTTTCCACACTTGTACGCATTGCTGAGGATAGAGAGCAGTGGAGGACCCTGTCTGCTGATGCTTCCACCATGGCACCCCTACGACCCATGACGGTTTACGGGCTGAGATGATGATGATGATATATATATATATATATATATATATATATATATATATATATATATATATATATATATATATATATATATATATATATATATATTACCATGTGAATATTAATATGTGAAAATCGCTAGTGGATGTCCTAGTTATTTGAGGCTAGCAACTTCAGCGTATAGAATGATGATTTCATGAACCACCATTGCCAAGGGCTGGTTGATTGCTTTATTGGTAGTTTCGTAAAGAGAACTAAAAGCATAAATTAGTCCCAGGTTCCATATGGAGCAGGAAGGGAAAGATGAAAGAAATTATGCACATTCTAATTATAATGCTTACAGTTTCAAACCAGTGTAAATGTCGATGTTAACATATGCACTTTAAAATTAATGAAAGTTTCAAACTTTTCAAATCAGTGTAAACATAAATGAAAACATATTCAATTTATATTGTGAACACTTTTCAATCAGGGGAAATGTAAATGTAAACATATTCTATCTGTACTATTAACCTTTTCATTTAAATGTAATGTAAAGCTAAAGCTATCCAATTTAAATGTAAAGAAAGTTTATCCCGAGGGATTACATTTAATTCTCATAGTGGGTAAATTCTAAGATAAATGGGGTGGTAGAATGGAAGAATAATTATGTGTCGGGAAACACAATACTCGGGAAAGTGGTTCATTTCTATTCTTTATCATAGTTATTGGTGGTACCAGCAGAAAGTACTATCTCTGGAACAAGAAGGGAACCGTGGCCTAAGCTTTAAGACGAGGGACCAACTTTGTAGACTCTCTTTGATATTTCTGGGAAACGAGCTACACCCGACAACCTTGACCAGCGACGAGAGTGAGCAGTGTAAAAATAACCCATCAGAGAGAGCAGAAACTACTATTGGCAACTAAGTGCAAAATATACGCTGCCAAAGTGAACTTTCTTTCATCGACTCTACTATCAATCAATGATGAAACCATTTTCTAAACTATTCAATTATTTTCAAACTGTTAAAACTTAAGAGATTATAAAATTTTGTTATTTGTAATTTTACAAATTTAACTTCGATTTAATTCTTTTAAATGTACTGCATGTTTGTCTCAGTCTATTTACTACCCACACTCTAAACAGAGCTATACCAGAATAATAAGAATTCCACTGAGTAAATCAGAGGTGTGGGCTTAACGAGCTAAGATTAATCATTGCTTAATTCTTCGCAAAAGTTGTCGGCAGATTCTAGAATTAACGTGCGTAGCCAAAGCAGCATTGTTTTCGCTTATCTGAATATCTTGTGAAGACTCCCTTCGTAATAGAAGTGTCATTACCCTTCTATCTACATCTCTGCCAAGAGTAATCTTGTGCTAAGGTAGATACCTTTGAAGCCCATATTAGATACTCTTGAGTTTTGGCCACTGTTGGACCACTACTGCAAAGCAAGGGAGGCAATACCGTCATATTTACTGAATCACAGTCAGTAATTGCAACGTTGAAAAGCCAAAAATAATACAGACCTGGATGATCTCATAATAATGCTCCACACGCTTTGTTAACGATTCAAAAGTGTTGTGATCCACTGGATCCTATCTCATTGTAACATCACCGGCAATGAAGAGGCTGACATAATGGCAAAAGAAGGTTCACGTTTACCTCAGCCTGATGCAAGCATAACTTTCGAGGAAGCAAAGAGTTTTATCAGAATCAGATACAGAAATAAATGGAATGTTGAACATCGAGGTCACACACAGAATGATGCTTACTACCAGCTCATCAGAACAGAACAGGTGGTAATCGTCAGACTCCGCACTGGCAACAACAGATTGAGATACCATCTATTCAACAAGCTGAAGATATGTACTACCGATCAGTGTAACTGTGGCACTGATAAAATGACTGCTGAATATCTGCTTCAAAGTTGCCCATTATATGCGGTAGAGAGAAAGTGTATGTGGCCGACGCCAGTTCCTTTCGTGGAAACGCTTTACGGGGATTCAAATAGCCTCAGGCTGACTACTGCTTTCTTTGAGAACATTCAAGTGGACGTCTGAGAGTGTACGAAGAAGAAGAAGAAAAAGAAGAAGAAGAAGAATCTCCATGGAAACAGAGGTACATGAAAACTGAAAAACTCACGGAGAAGAGAACTGGGGACAGAAATGACAGAGATGAAGATGACATGGAAATACATTGAGTTTATGGCGCGAAACAGGATGACATGGCATGACTTTGCTGGAGACCTATGTTCCTACGGTAGCTAAAAAATAATGACGATGATAACATTGGTTATAATTATATATCACTCTGATTACTTTAATACCTGATATGCTATTATATATATACACGACGCAATGACAATTGTAACACCTGATATGCTATTATATATACACGACGCAAGGACAATTGTAACATCTGATATGCCATTGTATATGCATGACGCAAGGACAATTGTAACACCTGATATGCCAATGTAAAAATCTACTCTAGAATCCCAGAGCAGAGACTCCGACGCCTAGCTGAGCCACAATTGGATGAGGTCCAGTGCGGATTCCGAGCAAACCGAAGTACTCAAGACCTAATCTTCACACTGAGACAGCTGAGTGAAAAGGCCCTTGAGTATAAGAGTGGGATCCATCTTTGTTTCATAGATCTGGAAAAGGCGTTTGACAGGGTCACCTGGAGCAAACTTTGGGACTGTTTGGCAAGGAAGAATATTCCAGCACCTCTGATTCATGCGATACAGAGCTTCTACAAGTCTTGCAGAAATTATGTGAGGACAGCAAACCATAAGTCAGAAGAGTTCAGGACCACCATTGGTGTAAGACAAGGGGATATTCTGTCCCCTTGTCTTTTCATACTCCTCATGGACGATGTCATCAAGGCATGTAAGGAGAGAACAAGAAAGTATTCAGTGGGGTACTGGAAGATGAGACAGGTATGTATTTCAGAGCTGGCATTTGCTGATGATGCTGCCCTGATTGCTAAATCAGAGGCACATCTCCGATCCAACCTGCAAGTCTGGAAGGAAGAGCTGGAGAAGAGAGGGGTGGTCATAAGCAGCTCTAAAACAAAATCCATGGTGTTATCACGAGAAGAAAGAAGATATCAGATTAAGCTGGGAGAACAGGTTCTGGAGCAGGTCGACCACTTTAAATATCTCGGAGCTATTATAGACCGAAAGGGAGGCATCTGTAGTGAAATTGACAGAGATACAACGGTAAAATCCCTCCAAAGATAACATTTAAGGATAAAAACATAATGCGTAGGCTGCGAATAGTACATGATCGCCTAGACCGCGGGTCATCATCCTCCATAATAATTGACTTGCTAGACAGGAGGGAAACGGCGGATCAAAAAGGAAAAAAATATGACTGGAAAGATTGCGTGAGACTAGAAAGGCTAAGGAGACGCAATTGGGGGGGGGGGAAACGGAGAAAAGTCACGTTTCCCAAGTTGACATAAAAAGTAAGCAACTCGACAGAAGGGACCATAGATATGTTACGCCACAGTCATTTATTGGACGCTTTTGCAATACCAAGCCCTTGATTTGAATTCAGCGGCTAAAACGCAGATGTTTGGAATATTACAAAAAGTAAAAAGTAAATTTTTCTTAATATTAATGTTAGGAATATAAAAATTAGCTGGCCGGATGGCCCATTCTGAGCAGTGAACTAATATGGTCTTAATTTTACAGACGGATAGATAATATTGAAGATAATGACAAAAGACAGTGTTGTTCACATCATCGACAGACTGTATTGAATCTAAAAGTGTCGCTAATTGCACAAAAAAACACGACCTCGAAACGCAGGTGTTCAAATTTACTTAGTATGGAGGAGAGGGTTTTTGGGTGGTAGCTGTGTCTAAATATAACTTTTAACGACAAAATTTTGGAGGGGAGAGAAAGGTTGGTTCAAAAATCAAGTACATTTTGTAGAAACACAAGTAGAGACGGATAGACTAACAGATAACCATCCATACTTGACTGAAGCATGACTGAAATGACTTTAGTGTAGGAAATTTGAATTTAAAATAAACCTAGGCAGTGATTGGCCACAGACAATCATATCATTAGCGCTCAGACGCGAAAGTGGGGCCATTCTTCAATAGTTGTTCAGTGATAGACACAGATTTTAAAGTGTGGTGATTTCCATATGAAAGAAAGTGAAAGAAATTTAGGGACGCCATACTATAGCCAGCAGCTCAGCTGAGTTTTGCTAGCAATTCTGTGTTATTTATTCATAATCTGAGCTGCAAGTTTCTGTTGTCAACAAAGCAGTGTCTATTCAGTTGGTGACTTTACTCGAGTGTATCTGTGCAGTACTTGTGACAGAGACCACCATTATTGCCCGCCAGCACGGAGAGGTGGGACCACCTGATTTCAGCACCAGAGCTACAACGACAAGATGAGTGAGCCTCTGGTCTGCTGGACATTCACCAACGCTGTGTAGTTACTAATACCCCCATAAAAAATTCCCACCATTTTCTGGACACTGTGTAGTCAATATAGACAGGTGTGATGAGGCCACCCCAACAGCACAAACATTAACTATCCTCCCAAGTAGATGACTACTAGAACATTTTAATAAAACTAACTAGTATAGTACATATATATGTACACTATTGCATTTATGATATAATATTCCATGCATTTCTTTCATAATCTCTAAATCCTTTTAAGTTCTGGTCAACCTAAAAAATTGATCCAGAACAAAATAAATGTAATTCTATCAAAAAAATTTTACACACGTGAGTTAGTTCAGTGTATTTTAACATTTGTTAATATTATTAGTCTTGTTAAATATCTGTGGGTATATCTATAACCTATTACACCACACTACATATCATAACCCTAGACACTTTACGTAGCCACATTCATTAAAAAAAATTAAGTGTGAGGTCGTAGTGGTAGCAAGAAAGGCCTTCTGACAATTCTCAACTACATTTTATCTCAGGAGCCTTTACAGCTGGCCTCATACAATTACATTTAGTAATATCAACATCATACAATACCATCAAACACCACTACATAAATTGGGGTCTTGTCCAGGGATAATTAGCCCAACAGTAATATTAGGATCTCCTGGTGGGAGAAATAAAAGTAGGGAAATAAATTGTAAAATTCCCTTTAAAATTAAAAGTGTCCCTGCAGATAAAAGTTGGTGAATCTTCACAGCCAGTAATAATTAATTAGTTAACTGGTTAGTTAGAATTGGTTAGACTATAGTCATAAGAAGTACTTAGTGTATTTACTGGTTAGAGATTTAGCTTGTATATTATTATATTGTCTAAAAAGTATGGCGGAGCTGGCAAAATTTAGATCAGCTGCTGTGCTCACCGCGAAGGAGATGGGAATGGATGGTCAAATTTTAATTCAATACGTAACGGCTGAATGTGATAAATATATTGAACGGGAAGAAAGGAGAGTAGAAAAAGAGGCTGAAAGAAAATTGGAGTCTGACAGGTTGGTTGAAGAGAAGAAGTTAGAGGCTGAGACTAAGAGGCTGCAAATTGAGGCAGAAGAAAAACGACAGCAAAGGGAGGCAGAAGAAAAAAGGTTGACTGCCGAAAGGGAGGCAGAAGATAGAAGGTTGCAAAGGGAGCACGAATTACGACTAAGGGAGCTGGAATTACAAGGCCAGGCTCCTGAAAATGGTGCCAGCCCTTTTGCCTCAGATGCTACGCCCAGTCTGGGAGCCTCAAATTCAGCTATGGGGTTTCATTTAGACCATTTTGTTGAAAAAGACGATGACATAGAGGGGTACCTAGGACGTTTTGAGTTATTAGCTACTACATATGGGTTAGAGAGAGAGAGGTGGAGCTTAAAGCTATCACAAGGATTGAGAGGTACTTCTTATGAAGTATTTGCTAAAATGAACAGGGAAGACCAAGACAATTATGACATGTTAAAGCAGGCTTTGTTATTAAGGTACGAGAAGAATGGTGAATTTTATCGTAAGAAATTTAGAAATGCCAAACTGTTGTCTGGGGAGACATACCACCAATTCTCTGCTAGACTAGAAACCTATTTGGAGAAATGGACGGCTCTGGGGAAGACCCAAGATCTTAAAGAAATGATCATGATTGAGCAATTGAGAGAGTCCATGGCTCCAGACATGAGAAAATTTCTCATGGAACAAGGTGCAGAGAAGTTGGGGGAAATTTTAAATGTTGCTGAGAGGTATCAGGCAGCCCAGGCAGAGGTAAGTGGTGCTAAAAAGAAGCACATAGACAATTTTAAAGCTCCACAGCAATTTAATATATTTGATAATAGAGAGCAGGGAAATAAAGGTAGGACAAACTTTGAGCGGCCAAGAAATGACTATCGCGACAGAAACTCACAGTTCAATGACCAAAAGTTCAATGAAAGAAAACCGTTGAACCAAGGGAAAAGATGGTGTAAATGGTGCAAGAAGGATAACCATAACACCGAATTTTGTAGAAGGAAACCTTCAAACATTGCTGCAATGAAGTCGGGGACGCAAAGATTAAAGGTTAATCCTACGGGACAACAGGAACCTTATCACCCCCCAGTTTGTGAGGATGTTATTTGTAATGGGGTCACCATAAGGTGCCTTTATGATACAGGTTTGGATTATGATTCAGTTGTGAAGTCTAGCCTAGTGGACCCAAGTCAGTATACCACAGAAACAGAACCCCGAGAAACCTGTGATCATGGCGACAGTGCAGACCAGGTCACAGAAGAAGGAGGAAGAAGGTGAACCTATAAATGCTCATCCAGAGGAGATGAGGAAGGCTCAGGCTGAGGATAGGACACTCAAGCCATGTTTTAAAAAATTGCCCAAATGCCACACACCTCCGAGCAAGGGGGAATATTTCATGAAGAACAGATTATTATATAGGAAGACAGGAACTAGATCCCCTGGTCACGGACAGTTAGTTCTTCCCAAGATATATAGGGCAAACTTGATAAGGAGCTTACATGTTGGAACAGATGGTGACCATGAGAAAGTCGGTACCATCTGCCAAAAGATTGCTCGAAAATACTATTGGCCCGACGTAAATGTCGATGTTGAAAACTTTGTAGAAGCATGTGGCGTATTTCATGAGGGAACACCCACAAAGGGAAAATATGTGCAGGACCTAGAAACGCCACGGGGCAACTTTAGGCCTGAAAGAAAAACTAATTATACTCGGGTAGACAAAGTGGAATGGGAGCCCCCTTTTCACACCCAGTCTTCACTTGAATGGATTAACATGGCCACTATGCGAAGAGTACAAAGAAGAAATTTTACCCAGGATAAGATGACAATCCCTCGGTCAGACTTATATAAACTGGAAGAACAGACAAGAGAGCGAAGATCTCTCATAAGCAATCTAAAGTGGGGAGACAAACCCCAGAGAAAAATTGGTAGTGGTTGATTTGTGAGTGATGATTCTAGGAAGAAAAGTCCTCATTATGGAGCTTCTAATGGACGGGACCTGATGGGTTCCATGAAAAATAAGTATGATAAATTAAAGATCCAGATGTAACTCTATTAAGGACCTGGACAGATGAGAAGGCGGAAGAGACTGTTACCTCATCGTATCAATATGTGAACGAACTGACCACTCGTTTGAAAGCTGGATGGAAACTGGCAAATGATAATTTGAAGCAAGCCAGGAAGAAACATGCAGCATATTTTAATAGGAAGGCAAAGGACAGGGAACTGGCAGTCGGAGAGAAGGTGCTGCTTCTACTACCGGGAAGCCAGAATAAATTACAAATTGGTTGGCAAGGTCCATATACGGTTCTAGAGAAGGTGTCTAGAACAAACTATAAAATTGACAAAAAGGGGAGGAAAAAGTTTATCATGTAAACCTGTTAAAGAAGTATCTGGACAGACCACTCCAGGAAAGCACCCCCTTATTGACCTTGGCTATTGCAACCCAGATGCAAAAAGAACCACTCACCTCACATGAATACCCATTACATCCTTGTGAAACAGCAGCACAGGTAAAAGTCAGTAAGCACCTGACTAAAAACCAGAGGGAGAGAGTTCAACAGGTTTTGGAGGAACATACAGATGTATTAACAGATAAACCAGGCCATACAAATTTGCTACAGTATGACATGAAACTGGTAGACTCAAACCCAATCTGTATGAGAGCCTATTCTATTCCGTTCGCGAAGGAGAAGGCATTGAAGGAAGAAATAGAGTATTTGTTGAAGGAGGGGATTATTTCGCACAGTGAATCATCTTTTAGTTCTAGTGTCGTTTTGTTGAGAAAAACCGTCTGGGGAACACAGACTGTGCATAGATTACAGGAAACTGAATGCTGTCACAGAAGGACAAGTGGATCCATTACCAGACACCAAACAGTTATTTGCCAGACTGAACAAGGCAAAATACTTTTCAAAGGTGGATCTGAGTAAAGGCTATTACCAGATCCCAGTGAAGCCTGAAGTGAGACCTTATTTGGCTTTTAGCACTTCGGATGGACATTATGAATTCAATATGCTACCATTCGGACTGAAAAATGCTCCGAGTGTGTTTTCAAGGATGATGCGAAAATTGTTGGATCCCCTGAATAACCCATGTATCACGAATTTCATGGATGATATTCTCGTCGCCACAGAGACATTTGAAGAACACATTGAAGCTCTGGAGATGTTGTTTGATAGACTTCGGGAGGCGAACTTAACTGCTAGGCCAACAAAATGTTGTATGGGATGCAAAGAGTTGGAATTCTTGGGACACACTGTATATCAGGGTAATATGACCCCTGATCCTAAGAACTTGGAAAAACTGCAGAGAGCACCTAGGCCGCAAACAAAAAAGGACGTGCGATCATTTGTGTCGTTATGCGGATTTTATCAGAAATACATCAAAAATTTTAACGCTATATGTGCTCCTCTGACTGATTTGACTCGCAAGGGACTTCCAGATAAAATTATTTGGACTGCACAATGTGAACTAGCGTTCCAAGAGTTAAAGGAAAAACTCACTAGCAAGCCTATTCTCAAACTGCCTGATTTGACACAGGACTTTGTCTTAAGAACCTTACTTACTTACTTACTTAGTCGTTCCCCTTCTACCGTGAAGTGTAGAGGTTTGGAAGAGAGAGCGCCAGACCATTCTATCAGCTGTCTTCTTCCTGGCCTGGTTCCATTCTAGTCCTCGGTCCTTCAAAGATTGTCTAATGTTGTCCTCCCAGCGAACTCTGGGTCGTCCTGGAGGTCTGGATCCCTGGCTCTTTGTTTCCCATGCTTGTCGTGGTAGCCGATCTTCTCCCATTCTGCAGACATGGCCAAACCATCTTAGTTGGGACTGTTCTATTTGGGTCTGCAGCGGATGGGATTTCAGGCCTTGACTCTTAAGAACCGATGCAAGTAATGTAGGACTCGGAGGGACTTTGTTGCAAAGATCAGCTTCACCTGATGGGGAACTTAAACCAGTCGCTTATGCAAGCAGCAAATTGAATAAGGCGGAACAAGGATACTCCACAAGCGAAAAAGAATGTTTAGCGTTAATATGGGCAATAAAGAAGTTTCAAATCTATCTGTATGGTAGGACATTTGTGGTGGAGACGGACCATCAGCCTCTCGTATTTTTATCTCAGGCTAAGCATGAAAACGCAAGATTGCTGAGGTGGTCTTTATTGCTTCAACCTTATCAGTTCAGTATCCAATATATCCCAGGCAAATTGAATGTCGGTGCAGATTTCCTCAGTCGGCACCCCTGTGATCAAAATTAGAGTAGTGGCAGACGTGAGGAGTAATTTTACCTATGTGTATCGCTGGTGTTGAAACTTGCCATAGGCATGTTTTCAAGTGGGGAGATGTGTAGTGAAATTGACAGAGATACAACGGTAAAATCCCTCCAAAGATAACATTTAAGGATAAAAACATAATGCGTAGGCTGCGAATAGTACATGATCGCCTAGACCGCGGGTCATCATCCTCCATAATAATTGACTTGCTAGACAGGAGGGGAACGGCGGATCAAAAAGGAAAAAAATATGACTGGAAAGATTGCGTGAGACTAGAAAGGCTAAGGAGACGCAATTGGGGGGGAAACGGAGAAAAGTCACGTTTCCCAAGTTGACATAAAAAGTAAGCAACTCGACAGAAGGGACCATAGATATGTTACGCCACAGTCATTTATTGGACGCTTTTGCAATACCAAGCCCTTGATTTGAATTCAGCGGCTAAAACGCAGATGTTTGGAATATTACAAAAATTAAAAAGGAGGGGAGAGAAAGGTTGGTTCAAAAATCAAGTACATTTTGTAGAAACACAAGTAGAGACGGACAGACTAACAGATAACCATCCATACTTGACTGAAGCATGACTGAAATGACTTTAGTGTAGGAAATTTGAATTTAAAATAAACCTAGGCAGTGATTGGATACAGACAATCATATCATTAGCGCTCAGACGCGAAAGTGGGGCCATTCTTCAATAGTTGTTCAGTGATAGACACAGATTTTAAAGTGTGGTGATTTCCATATGAAAGAAAGTGAAAGAAATTTAGGGACGCCATACTATAGCCAGCAGCTCAGCTGAGTTTTGCTAGCAATTCTGTGTTATTTATTCATAATCTGAGCTGCAAGTTTCTGTTGTCAACAAAGCAGTGTCTATTCAGTTGGTGACTTTACTCGAGTGTATCTGTGCAGTACTTGTGACAGAGACCACCATTATTGCCCGCCAGCACGGAGAGGTGGGACCACCTGATTTCAGCACCAGAGCTACAACGACAAGATGAGTGAGCCTCTGGTCTGCTGGACATTCACCAACGCTGTGTAGTTACTAATACCCCATAAAAATTCCCACCATTTTCTGGACACTGTGTAGTCAATATAGACAGGTGTGATGAGGCCACCCCAACAGCACAAACATTAACTATCCTCCCAAGTAGATGACTACTAGAACATTTTAATAAAACTAACTAGTATAGTACATATATATGTACACTATTGCATTTATGATATAATATTCCATGCATTTCTTTCATAATCTCTAAATCCTTTTAAGTTCTGGTCAACCTAAAAAATTGATCCAGAACAAAATAAATGTAATTCTATCAAAAAATTTTTACACACGTGAGTTAGTTCAGTGTATTTTAACACTTGTTAATATTATTAGTCTTGTTAAATATCTGTGGGTATATCTATAACCTATTACACCACACTACATATCATAACCCTAGACACTTTACGTAGCCACATTCATTAAAAAAAATTAAGTGTGAGGTCGTAGTGGTAGCAAGAAAGGCCTTCTGACAATTCTCAACTACATTTTATCTCAGGAGCCTTCACAGCTGGCCTCATACAATTACATTTAGTAATATCAACATCATACAATACCATCAAACACCACTACAGCATCAAAGAAGAGTTGGCCACTCGAAAAGCAGCAGCTGGTAGACTTTTTCAGACCATAAATCGAAGATTCCTCAGCAAGAGAGACGTTGGTAAGAAAACGAAGATGGCTGTATACCACTCCACCTATGTCCCTGTCTTGACATATGGATGTGAGTCATGGGCAATGACTACAACCCACAAAAGCAAGAACCAAACCTCAGAAATGAGGTATCTGAGGAAGGTGGTTGAAGTAACAAGAAGAGGCATGGTCCGCAACCAGACGATACGGGAAAGCCTAAAATCCAACCCCCTGCAGACCCAAGTAGAACAGTCCCAACTAAGATGGTTTGGCCATGTCTGCAGAATGGGAGAAGATCTTCTACCACGACAAGCATGGGAAACAAAGAGCCAGGGATCCAGACCCCCAGGACGACCCAGAGTCCGCTGGGAGGACAACATTAGACAATCTTTGAAGGACCGAGGACTAGAATGGAACCAGGCCAGGAGGAAAACAGCCGATAGGATAGTCTGGCGCTCTCTCTTCCAAACCTCTACACCCCACGGTAGAAGGGGAACGACTAAGTAGAAGTAATAGTAGATATGCCAATGACAATTGTAACACCTGATATTTTATGTGAATGTCCGAAGATTGTCTCCCACAGGGCAGTGTCAAAATCCAGGTGCGGTGTGACGTAGCCACGGACAGCATTACCCTTCACGCGAACGTGCTCACCGTGAACACAAGTACTATTGGATTCACACCTGAGACACCTGCGAGTTCAGGAGATCCTCGGTACAGTGGCTACGACGAAGATAAAGCTAGACAGTTCTTCATTGTGAAACTGGACAAGAATATGGAGGTGAGTACAGGAAATGAAAATGAGGAAGTAGGGCCAGATTATGGTAAAGGGTAACACCAGAGGGCCAGACCTATAAAATCCTTAAAAAATAACGTTCTGGGAGTTAGTGTTACATATATAATGAACCTGTACCACGTACAGAAAGCAACGGCAAACTACTGTACTGCACATCTGCCAAGACATGTATACCAGTCTTCGGACTGAAATTACTGTAAAAAAAAATATAATGAATCTGTTGTTTTAATTTGTTTTGTAATTTGTAATATGACATGTAATTATTTATTTCAAACATACATTTGTGTGTTATTTCATTGTGAAGAGTGTGGCTTATCAAAACTTTTCACCAGTGATTTGAAGTCTACTTCCATTTGTGACGTAGCAATTCTGAGAACATGGGATAATACAGAGTCAGTTAATCTGTTTCTGGTCTTGGATTTGATAAGCTTCATGGCAGAAAATGTTGTCTCACAAAGATATGTGCTACCAAATATAGAGCACACTTTTAGGGCCCATTTTCTCAGAAGTGGGTAACGTTCCTTTGGTAGTAATTTCCACAAATCAGCTCCAGTTGCTTCTGTTGTGTTGATGAATGGGTCACATTGGAGTTCACATAACTGTAATTGTAGTTCTGCTGGCTGAGACTCCACTGTGCACTTGAATGGGTTGTTAAAAAGTTCCATTTGTGGACGAAACATCTCAAAATCTTGAAATCGACGATCAAACTCAGAAATCAGCTGTTCAATGTCATCTGTGTACCTCCTGAAGTTAACACTCTCTTTCTCAGACAGCTGTTTACAACAAGGAAAATGAAACAGGTCATTCTTTTGCAAAGACAGACTAAATAGGCTCAGTTTCTTTTTGAAGCCATCAACATAGCCCATCATTTGAAAAATTGTTTGCCTTTTTCCTTGTAACTGCAAATTCAGCACATTCAAATGTTTTGGTTATATCTGTGAGAAATGCCAAGTGCTGAATGAAATGAATATCTTTGAGTTTATTTTGAAGATCAATTGAACATGGTAAGTTGTCTCGCAGGAAGTCAAATATTTCATCCTTCAGTTCACAAAATCTTATTAAACATTTTCCTCGACTAAGCCATCTCACCTCAGCATGAAGCAGGAGATCACCGTAAACAGAATCCACTTCTTCTAAAAATGCAAGGAACTTCCTGTGAGTTAGAGAGCTGTGTCCTCCTCTGATCAAATTCGTTATTTTCACTACAGTAGCCATAGTGTCATTTAGGTTTATGGATTTTGCACAAAGGGCCTCTTGGTGAACTATGCAATGTAATGTAGGCACGTCAATTTTATTTTGCTTCAAAAGTCCAACAAAACCAGTATTTTTCCCAACCATAGCCTTGCAACCATCGGTACACACAGCAGACAATTTTTCAAACCCACCATATTCTTCCATGGCATTTTGAACTGCAGAAAATATGTCATCCCCTTTACTTGTACCATGCAAAGAGCAAACTTTCAGTAATTCTTCAGAAACAGTAAAGTCTTCCTGGATCACTTTAACAAAAATAAGAAGCTGGCTAGTGTCTGTGATGTCTGTACTTTCATCAATCGCCAGTGAAAAGTATGGACAATTTTCAATTAAAGATTTCAAGTTCTGGGACAAATGCAAACTAATATCTTCTGTTCTCCTAGCTACGGTTTGTTTTGAAAGAGGTACATTTTGAAATTCTTTTACTACTTTTTCTTCATTGAACGCTTCTGCCATTTGAACTGCACACTTTTTCACAAACTCTCCATCAGTAAACGGCTTTTTTGCTTTTGCAAGCTCATAACTAATCACATAGGACGCCATGAGCGATGATTCCTGAATCTTATTTACATGACTAAATATACTCTTTTGCTGATTCAGTTTTTTCTTGAGTTGTTCAATCACAAGCTTTCTCGACTCGCTGCTATGCTCGTCGTTGTTTTTCTGATGATTTGTGATGTAGTGACGTTTCAAGTTATATTCCTTCACTACGGCTAACACTTGGGCGCAAACTAAGCACTGAGGTTTATTATCCTTATTGAGAATGAACAAATAATCGAACTCCCATTCTGGTTTAAATGCGCGATTTTCACTGTCCACTTTTCTATACTTAGAAAACATTTTTACAAATGCAAACTCTTATACATGAAAACGTGCACAACAGCTACAAGCCCAGAAGTGTCACTGGCTGATTTATACTTAACACACTTCACAAGACCAACTGTGCACCTCAACTCCTTCCTATAGAAATGTACCTACCATCCACCCCCACTCCCACGATCACTTTCCCATACCGATGCTAAAGACAAAGCAACATCATTGGATCTCAGAGACTTCCGACCGCAGAAAAGATCTGTCATTGCTTTCAGTTTCTCATTATCAAAGTAGGTACCGACACTGTCTTCGCCTGTCCACGTGCACGATCAGAGATTTGACGTTATCATTTCCGTTTTGTCGGCACTATCTAGTAGAGCTCAATTGGTATGATAGAGAGAGAGAGAGAGAGAGAGAGAGAGAGAGAGAGAGAGAGAGTTGGTGGTGTTGTGGGAGGTGGGGAGATGTTAATCGTACATTTTGGGTCTTTTTGGTTTTGTTTCTGGTGCCTGTGCGTGCTATTTTGTAATATTTTTTTTAGCACAGTGGTCGGAGTATACAGTAATTTTCAATCAACAATAAGAGGCCCGCCAAAACAAAATTTGGATTTCTTTTAATTAGTAATAGATTATTGCTTGACTCAATTGAATGCAGCAGCAGTCATGGCTAAAATATCTTGAAGAAAAGTTTTCTCAGCCTGGACAGATTTATAGCGCTGCTATTAACGTAACCCTTTGAAAATAAAGTTCGTTCGTTCGTTCGATTTCCAACTTTATGAAGAAATCCTGAATTGTAAGATGCTTCTGAAAAGCCGCGCAAATATTCAGATTTCAAAAGCTTTAGAACTCCTCAAACGTAATGTTCAGTATTGAGATGAAAATAGTTTTTTTCCAATTTTAAGAGTTGCTGTTCATATAATTCTCATTATTGCAATTTCAATTTCCAGCAAGGAGAGATCTTTTAGAAAATTAAAATTGATCTTATCATATATGACGGTTTCAGTGGGGCAAAAGATACTTTCTGCTTTAGCCTTTATCAGTATTGACCGAGAGGAAAATGAAACAACAAATTTTGATGACATCAGTGATCAGTTTGCATCAGCTAAAGTTAGAAAAATGTATTTTTTAGTGTGAAGTTCATCATTTTTAAATATCTAATAAAATAAACAGTCAATTGCGTTGTTGTTTTCAAATATTTTTTTTTTCGAAATACCAGTAGCAATTTTTTATATACGTACTGGTACTTTTTGAAATTTCTAAAATAAAATATCATTGACAAACGTAAGAAATAAGTACGTGGTTATAGTTCTACAAATATTTTAGCAACAATATAGGTTTAATTTTGTTATCAATGATAGTGTATTTTGTTTTTATTATTTTGTAACCGGCATTATAACGAGTAACCAGTTTGATTACCAATATAAGAATTCAGCCAGAATATTAAAGAACAGTTTTCAAGGGGCGCCATTCTTGTTTGTCCTGAACGTCATCAACCCCATTGCCTAATCCGCTATTGGAACAACACGAGTGCCACCACATAGGGAACCAATAGCACATCACCACAATGGACTCGTGACACGTACATAAATTTTTGTTGCCAGATGGTAAACCGTGGTAGCGGCTAAGCCACTCAGGAGATGTCAGGTACGTGGCAAGACAATGAATTAATAGACTAGATTAAAGTAAAACCACTCGCGATCCATACGACAAGAAAGCAAAAGAGACCGTCAATCTGTCGCGATAGAAGGCATTCTGACAAGGGGCGGGTGATTTCTGTAGCGAGCGGTCAATTTAAAATCACAGTTTGTCTCGCAAAAGAACACGCAGCACAGAATGAAGAGTTGGTTGCGAGAGCTCACCCACTTTTAGCGATTGACGTGCACTGAAATCGCATGCGAGCATAACAATATTGTGGTACAAGATGGACGCTTAATTACTGGACCAGAGGGCGGAGTCTAGAACACGGTCCAGAACTATCCCAATATTTCCAACCCGAAACATAACGACAAGTTCGTCAGAAGTCAGTAAGAATAGCGAGGAGCATAGAGTTTTCCCAAAAGCATAGCCTGTTCACAGCCTGCTCTAATATTTCATTTATGTGTGGATTTATAATATTCATGCTTGTGGAATTTTATCTTAAATAGTGTTGTTAAAAAATTTCCAAAAGGAAAAGACGGTTAGTAAATTTTATAAAAGTGTTATTAATTTTTCTTTTCATTATTTAAAATTGGTTTTTGCTGTTAGTCTCATAGGTAAATGTGCGGAAGACTAATTTTTGTTTTCTTACAAGCTTTTCTTTAATTTGCAACGTATGTCACTCTCTTGTCACCTTCAAATCTTGCAATCGAGTTTTTAATCACTTCCAGATGAACAATAGCTCTGAAACTTGACATAGATGTGTATTCCCCATGACAATCAGTCTTAAAAATAATAAAATGATTAAAATTAAAATTAATTTTTTTTTTGTATTGTGTCAACAGTGAAATGGGCGATAACTGGAAATAATCTAGGTGTATTCTTTCCAACAAGATTGTCTCTCTTGAGAGAAATATTGAAACTTCCCCCCCCCCCCCCCCCTTTTTCACTTTCCACTCACACATTATCGCACGCGCGTGCACAGACATTCACACAACTGACAACTACATTTTAAAAAATGTAATTTACAACTTGTCTTTGGCTGATGCAGGTCGACTTGCCCAGAATCGTGATGCGTTCAGAGCAGCTGTAATGGAGACAACGTTCTGGAAAGAATACGTCACATGATGAATTTACAACTCTTATCAAAATTTAAAAAACAAACAAACAAAAATATTAACTTTCCGTGCAATATCTGAATAATGAAATCCGCCTCTTATGCTCTGGACTCGTTTATCGCAAACTGATAACGTCATTAGCGGATCGATTACATTTGACTTAAATTTAAAAACATAAAAAAAAATAACACTGAAAAGAAGAAAAAAAAATTAATATTTTTTTTTTAACACAGGCTTTTAATGCACTAACAATAGCTCTTAAACTTGGCATAGTTGTGTATTTCCCATGACAATACAATAATCAGTCGTAAAAATAATAAAATTAATAAAATTAATATTAATTTTAATTTGTTTTTTGTTTGTATTGTATCGTCAGTGAAATGGGCGATAACTGCAAATAATCTAGGTGTATTCTTTCCAACAAGATTGTCTCTCTTGAGAGAAATATTGAAACTTCTCTCTCTCTCTCTCTCCCCCCCTCCCCCCCCCCCCCCTTTTTCCACACACACACTATCGCACGCGAGTACACAGACAAAATAAAAACTGACAACTACATTTTAAAAAAAAATGTAATTTACAACTATTATCAAAATTTAAAACAAACAAAAAATTAACTTTCCGTGTAATATACTGAATAATGAAATCCGCCTCCTGTGCTCTGGACTCGTTTATCGCAAACTGATAATGTCATTAGCGGATCTATTACATTTGACTTACATTTAAAAACAAAAAAACAATAACACTAAAAAGAAAAAAATATTTTAAACACAGGATTTTAATGCACTAAAAAGCCACAAATAATGTTTCAATGAGTTTATAGCTTGCAGTAAAAAAAAAGTAACATCAAATTGACAAAAAGCGTGGGGCGCTGATTCTACATGAAATGAACTTCTGCTTTATACTTCATTACACACTTTTGGATAAAATATTTGATACGCGCTTAAGCGCCCCAGGCTTTTTGTCAATTTGATGTTACATTTTTTTACTGTAAGCTATAAACTCCTTGAAAAAATATTTGTGGCATTAAAAGCCTGTGTTTAAATTTTTTTTTTAAAAACATTTTTATTATTCATTACTTCAATTCGTAAATGGTTAATCAAATCAAAGATTCCTCCTCTATGATACAAAAATAATGAAGTAATTCATAGTTATATATTTCACCTTCATCTAGATCAGTGGTGGCCAAGCTAAGGTTGGCCGGGAGCCAGATTATGGTAAAGGGTAACACCAGAGAGCCAGACCTATAAAATCCTTAAAAAATAACGTTCTGAGATTTAGTTTTACATATATAATGAACCATGCACAGAAAGCAGCGGCAAACTACTGTACTGCACATCTGCCAAGACATGTATACCAGTCTTCGGACTGAAATTACTGTTAAAAAAAATATAATGAATCTGTTGTTCTAATTTGTTTTGTAATTTGTAATATGACATGCAATTATTTATTTCAAACATACATTTGTGTGTTATTTCATTGTGAAGAGTGTGGCTTCAATCAACAATAAGAAGCCAGCCAAAACAGGTTGGCGGGCCGGTCAAAACTGGTTGGCGGGCCGGATCTGGCCCGCGGGCCGTAGTTTGGCCACCGCTGATCTAGATTGTTAGATCATCATTACAGACTTACATAAGCACATACTTTCATTCTTAATATATTTAACGCTTGTCATGGGCGCCTCATGAAATTCATCATTACCAGAGAATTAGAAACAGAATGATCAGTAGTGAAAAATAAGATAAAAAGAAAGCCAACTATTGATGTAGATGTGAAACTTATGAAACCACTTTGTGCCTTCAGTCCTGCACAAGTCCGAGTCTACACATTGCGTGTTTGGCATCTAACCAGAAAGATGCTTGCAAAGCGTAAATCCGGATAGCAGAAATCATAAGATAGGACATACACTCCCTAAGTTACAAAGAAGATCTCGGCTGCGTTTTTTTTACGTTGGTGGCACAGCATTTATTCACCTGGTTATCAAGTGCTCACAAGTTGATTCTCCTTTATCAAGTTCAGCTCACTCAAAAGCGTATTTTATGAATCACGATTACACATTCACACGTTGATTCGCATATACAGATATCAAGTTCAATTCACTCAAAAGCGTACTTCCTGAATCAAGAGTACATACTCATACGTTATGGAGTCTATATAATAAGATCACTTAGTCACGACGTCAAGATATCATGTTCTAACCACCAAATTCAGTTACACACTACGTCAGTGCATGAATTGAATTCGTATACTCTCATCAGGTATCGCACGACGGAAATTCATTCAAACAAGCTTCATTGCACGAAACCCACTTGGTACAGAAGCTCATTTTGTAAAGAGCTCCAGTCTAGTCATTGCATTTCCAAGATCAGACAACAGCAATTTTCATGAGACAACTGTCAAGGGATTGTCGAAACTAGGGAGATTTCCAAGCGTTGAGGGACATTACATCTTACAAGTTCTCACTACGACTCGTACAAGAATTTGAGCTATACTTACTCGCATTGGAGATAATCTACACGACATACCATACACCTACATTGGACAGCATATGCCTACCTATGTACAATCATATCGTGGAGGAAAGCTGAGAGACACATGTCACGAAATGACCGTGCTATTCATTTTATCATGTTCTACCTGTCTTTTTCTCTATATTGTGCCTTCCATTAATTTCTTCTTTACCTGTATTATCTCTCATATTGGAATACATAACTCAGGTTTCATGTTGTTATTTGCCTGACCTACCAATACGTAGAGATAACGTTAACAATCCAGCTGGGAGCAGACAGATAAATCTACTTTACCCGTGAAAAACAAACAGAGACGTGAACGTATCTCGCGCACACCAAGCTTGGCACCTGTACTTCGTTTTTTGACAATCCGGAGCCAAACTGCGAAATCACCTTAAGGCGTGGCATAAATTTTATGTAACCTACCAGGGATGGAGACTCGTGTTTGTCAACATGTATGATAACCATTTACACTGAGGTTATATCATAAGTTGCAAGCATCTGAGAGAAGTTTGAAATTGCCGGTTGTCGTGAAAAATTTCACGAGAAGGGGGGGGGGAGGGGGTGGGGGGGGAGGGGGGGGTCTGCGGCGGGGGGGGGGGGGGTAGGCGGGTTTGGGGAGGGGGGGGGGGGGGGGGACGGGGGGGGGGGGGGGGGGGGTGGGGGGTGGGGGGGGGGAGGGGGGGGGGGGGTGGGGGGGGGGGGGAGGGGGGGGAGGGGGGGGGGGGGGGGGGGGGGGGGGGGGGGGGGGGGGGGGAGATATATATACTAAAGTCAAACATGTCAATCTGCTTGGTTTAGTCAAAATATATTAAACTATACCACGTTTGATTGGTGACTTTCACCGCGTAGAAAGCTGGGAGAGCGTGGGTGAAAGGTCCCATATAATGTAGCACGAGTTTAGACCCCAGCACTGTGTTCCACTGAGTCAAGATGACATCTTCAGACAAGCGAGGACCGAAGAAAAGTAGGATTTCAATAAAGAGGATTGGATCAATTATTCAGGATCTTCTGAAATTAATGAGCAAGAAAACTTGACTTTCTAATACTGGAAACCACGAAGTCTTTGGAACCTTTATACAGGAAAATAGTGGGATTATAATGAAAGTAACATTCCACTACCTGGAAGAAGGCCTAAAAACCTGTGACCCGACATTATTCGGACGTCTTCCTGTGCCAGACGTCTGAAAATTATAACCCGATACGGGGTAAGTTGTAACATACATTTTTGTCATTTTATATTTTACATTTGACATGTTTAACTTGCTGGTGGTTGTACAAGTTCGTACGAGGCTGGCAACGAGATGGAGAATTCCATGGAGAAGAAAATTAGCTACAGACACGAAAAAATGTTTTAAAAATACACGGAAAGAGTTTGAAAGGATGGCACGGTAAAGGACGACTTTGTATGAATTTGTTGAAGGCTCATGCTGTCGGGAGCTGAAGGGTAACGGCGATGATACACAGATGTGCAAATAATTTCTGTAATTTCCTTTGTATCTCGTTATTTTACTAAATGGTTTTTATCATTTGTTATGTCATTCACTTCATGGTTACTTGTCTCCAAGTTCTATCTACATGGTAATAATTTTACGAGAAGTAGGTAAATAAGATTAATAATCTTTACTGAGCATTTAATGAAGATGGCATATAGTTTGTCAGTTGATGCCTTTTACGTAAATAAATTGGAAGGAATTGCCAGGTCCCTCCACAGTACTGTTCTTACACATGTTTAATGTCAATATTTTATTATACAAATATCATTTCACAATGTCCTTATTTCATGTAGTAAGTCTCCGGTCACGAACTTTCTTTATTGCCTTCAATAAATTCTCTTTTATATTTTCATATCTTTCCTTTTACACAATTTTATATTTTTGATTTACTCTATTTGTACCGATTGGAGTGAGGAGATCATACCATATTTTGATATCAGAAATCAAAATTACTATCTCGAATTAACTACATTTTATATCCTAATTATTACCCATCAAGGGTTGAACGGGATATTTTTCGTTAAAAGAAAAAAAAAACTATTTAAAAGTCTGCATGGTTTTCTTCCACAGGATTTTTTTTTAGCAAATACACTTTATATTTCCATCCACATAACGTTTCCCACAAACTAATATTTCATCTCACATATCACTTTTCACAAACTTTACTATTTTTGCTTGCAAATGACATATTTCCATTAAAAATCTTCATGCTCTGATTTTGGCTATTTTCAGGTTGGAAAGAACTACTCCATTGAGATGAGCTTTACATCTCCACTCCAGAAAGATTTATATGGCTTGTACTACAGTCAGTACACGAGAGGGAGCCAGACAATGTAAGTTATTCCTTTATGAACACACATGTCTACGAACGCATGTATACTCATTCAGAGTTGAATGTTGATTATCCAAACATCAGTTATTCTAAATCTCATTTATCCAAAAGTTAATTTTTTTAAAAACTTCCTTCGGTAGGCATGACAGGGGGCAAGTACAGAAACATCTAGTTCATGAAATGAAATTAGAACAAGGATGATCCCACTGCAGAGTGATGTCACCTACACTATTCCTGTCCCATATCAGTGAGATAGTGAACAAAATATCAAAGAAAGTCCCTAGCTTTGTGCACTGGCAACCAAGCACTATGGGTAGCAGAAGAAAGACCAAAGCAGAACAAGTAGGATTGAGAAAAGCTTAAAAATGAAGGGAAAAAATGAATGCTTACTTAAAATAAATTATAAGAAAATAACAAACAAAATGTTCGCATACAAATAAAGAGCAAAATGTCATGTTAAAACTTAATGGACATGAGCTGCCAGAAAAAAAAACTAATTCACCGCATGGGATTACATTAAATCAAATTAATAATTGTCATCAAATAGGTAGATAGCAAATGACCCTCAAAAATTATTTTTTTTAACTCAGTAAAAAACACTAGCTTCCTTTTCACCAAAAATTATACAGAAATGAGAGGGCAGATTGACTTGACAAGGCATCATACAAAGAGATTAAAGAAATAATAAAAACTCTTCTTCAAAAACAAATTGTTAGAGAACACCTAATCAGATATAACAGAAGTGCATTACTTATCACTGAAAAGAGACCAAGGTGTTATTTTTAGATATGTGAGCCGCCCATTGCAGACTCAAATAAAGGCTGTTCAACAATGTAAAAATAAGTCAGACTGCTATGTGTTTAACTGAGAAATACAAATAAGTTTGAAATAAGCAGTGGAACATGTCCTCCATTTGTGTAGGCTCCTTGAAAGATACAGGCTGGCAGGGTGGCTTTCATCAAAGTCTTGACTGAAAAACGTATAGTAATGAGAAAAGCCTCAGACGGGCTGCCAACTTTATGAGAGAAATATAAGTGGTTATATTAGAGTGAATAAAGAAGAATGGATCTAGATTTTCTGTTCAAAAATTTGTGAATATGTTATTTTGTCTTGTAAGAAGTGCCAGTTGGGTTATATGTAAGCTATACTTCACTGAGTCAGTTTATGAATAGAGGTAACATGATCTTAATGGTACAGAATGGAGAGGATGACAGAGGTTTAAACCGTACTGTTTATATGAGCCAGCTGATGTAAGCAAACTGTTTCAAGTGAATATTTTTTTTTAGTTTTGTATCCCAAAAGAAAGTCTATAATTTAACAAGGGAGAAAATATACTGCACCTCTTCTGTGCGTCTGCAAAATCTGCATTTAAATGTGCACCTCAGTGAAACTATAAATAACCATTGTTTTTGCAATGCCCAAGTTTTGCCATTCTCCGAATATACACGCATGTCAGATCTGCCTTTCCAGCTCAGAAGAACGCACAGTTAGACTTTGATACTCTTATGACCAAAAAGTCACTGTTGAAAGCCGTTTTTGTTTCGCTCTAGGGTTTTGCAAGTGTATGTTGTTTACATACAATATTCATTCAGAGTTACTGTCCAGGGTTCTTTCTTTACGTGCCTTGCAGACAAATATTTGTTTTCTTTCTTTCACACATCTCTTTCTTTAAAGAAAGTAATAACTGCCACTTGACGGTCATAAACATTATTACACATGAAGAACGTTACAATAGACCCATTGATGTGGTTGGGCAATGAATACACAATTAGTCACAATACAGCACACTCAGGGTTTACACTGACTGTAATCTTGAATATCGACACTCGCGTACACAAAAGAGATTTATATCATCCTCTCAATAATGAAATGTGAAATTACCATGTTCACAATATGTGTTAAAGGTGCATACTCGCACAATAAGAAACTTTGTACATATCAATATATTTTGTGGGCAATACACCACACATTTTACACATTCTCCACAGCCCGAAACAGATGGGACCTGACTGCCCCCTTTTTCTCTACTCACTTCGCTGCTAAACTCTCTCTCTCTCTCTCTCTGTCTCTCTCTCTCTCTCTCTTTGCACACGCTTCGTTAGCAATCCGTTCATACAATTTGCGAACTTGTCACACCACCAATCTCTACGCGTGATATAGTTCATGTACGTAGTAGGTTAGGGGGGACGATTCGGTGCATTTACAGCCACACAAAGTAACTCCCAACATTGTTTCCCTGTTCTCGAGCGGAAACCAAGGGTTTTCTCTTGAGAACAGTAGATAGTCAGCCCTAAGAACTAATAATATATAAGGAAAGAAAAATCATGCTGCCCAGAATAATATATATGAAATAGTAATTATGGTATCAAATGACATGACAACATATATATCTAAACAGTTTAGACAAAATGTCATCCAAGCTTTCAAAAAATACAATTAAAGTCAAATAAATGTTTCAATGGTATATCACCTGAAAAACAAAACAAGATCAGACAATGTCAACATCTGGCACAAACAATGTCACTTTCCAATTACATTCCTTGACAATAGGTCTGCCAGAAAGTTTTCTGATCCCTTGATGGGGATAAATGTATATCTATATTCTTGGATAAGTAAAAACTATCTGTGTAATCTACTATTTGTCGTAGTTTTTTGGTTTAGGGATGTTAGTAGACGGTGATCTGTCTGGGGGTAGAAGTGTGCGCCAAGTAAATAGCGTGATAACTTGCCCATACACCAAATGATGGACAAGAGCTCTCTTTCACTGGTGGAATACCGAGTTTCTGCGGGTAGCAACTTTCTGCTTACATACAAGCATGGATGTGGAGTATTACTGAACCACTGCAACAGGCAGCCACCAAACAGCAAGAGACTGCTAAAAGCAAACAACAGAAAATCTCAACCTAGATAAAGAAGGGAACAAACTGTGGAAACTAGTTAGTGCTTTGAACTACAAAGAACCTTACAAAAATCACATCACAATCAAACAAGCTGAAAATATTCTCTCGGGTGAAAAAAGCTGCAAATGCACTCATGGAACACTATGCTAGTGCATACTACATTGATGTCCCTATAGACAGAAGAAAGGCCATCATTGATGAACAAAGGAGTCATGACAACAAAAAGCTTGCACATGATGGCAAAATTAACAATGCAAGAAATGGAAGAGGCAATGAGGGCGCTAAAGAAAAAGAAGTCAACTGGAAAAAGATGGGATAACCAATGAAATGCTAACAGGCCTAGGAAAAAAAGGCAAAAATAAGCTTCTGGACATCCTAAACTGCAGCTGGAAAAGAGGAATAGTACCAAAGGCATGGAAAGACGCCATACTGATTCCAATACCTAAGAAAGACAAAGTGCAGACAGAACCAAATGGCTACAGACCTACCAGCCTACTTAGCTGTGTTGGAAAATTGATGGAGCGCATAATTAATACCCGACTAATGTGGCATCTGTAGGAAAAACATCTCTTAGCCTCACAGCAAGCAGGATTCAGAAAACACAGATCCACCAAAGATCAGATCACTTATATTTCTCAGAAAATTGAGGACGCTTTCCAAGGAAAAACAAAAGCACACACTGGTGGTTTGGGTGGATTTAAAAAAAGCATTTGACAAAGTGTGGAAAGATGGACTGAAAGTCAAGCTGCAAAGAAGTGAAGTGTGTGGGAGAATGTTCAAATGGATCAGCCACTATCTTGAGAATAGAACTGCCAGAGTCTAACTACAAGGACAGACCAGTAGGAAGATGGTATTGGAGCAGGGTGTTCCCCAAGGGGGAGTCCTGTCACCCACGTTGTTCCTTGAATACATGAATGATATATCAGAGATTATTCCAAGAAGAACTCACAATGCCTCCTTTGCAGTCGACTTAGCCCTGTGGATCTCAGAGGAATATATCACTACGGCAAACATCCGATGCAGCAAGCCCTAACATCATTGGAAGAGTGGGCCAAGGCATGGCTAGTAAAGATAAATGAAGGGAAAACATCATACACAGCGTTTTCTCTCTCAAACAAACCACAGATCTCCAAATTGGGACTAAATGAGAAAAATCTACATCTTGATGAAAACTCAAAATACCTAGGCATTACCTTTGATCGCCGCTTGACTTGGAAAACCCAGATTGAGAGAATAAGGACAAGAGCAAGGCAGAGAATGGCAATCATGAAAAAACTTGCTGCCACGGGTTGTGGAGTAGACCAGTGAGTACTAAAGAAGCTAAAGACTGGGCGAGTGAGACCAGTCTTAGATTATGGTATTGCAGCATGGTCAAAGGCAGCTAAGCCGAACTTTGACAAAATAAACAGAACCTTAAACCAAGCATTGAGAATCATAACAGGGGGCATGAATTATACACACATTGAAGAGTTGGAAAGGATTACTCACCTCCAGCCTATGGAGGATAGAATAGCAGAGCCCAGCAATAAGCCGATAAATTCAGGAGGCTGATAGACCATCCAATGCACCAAGGAATAAATGGAAGGGGAAGACTGAAGCGAAGCAACTTTGTAGAGACAGTCAAAACAAAGATGAGAGCAGACCCCATAAACGCAATATCAACAGCTACACCCATAAGTACTGCACACAAGCTACCAATTTGGAAACAACAGTGCTTCCCTGAAATGATAGAAAACGTTCCTGGTATTGAGAGAAAGAACGGCCAAAATGAAACAGACAGGAGAGTCCTAACCACAAAATATATAGAGAAACATTACCCAAGCAACACCTGGATCCATGTATACACAGATGGATCAGCAACTAATGCAACAGGATATGGGGTTGGAGGAGTCTTCCTGAGCCTTAAGCAATGGCACACAAAAAAGATAGCAGTCGCAACAGGGAAATTTTCAAGTAACTTCAGAGCAGAGGCAAAGGCCATAAAAACTGCATCAGAAATTCTAATGACAGAAGAAAGCTCAGATAGACCAGTAGCTATCTTCTCAGATGCGCCGTGGGACCCAAAGATGCAACAATAGAGAATGCAGTCATCGACCCATTTCTTGACTGCTTGCGTCAGGGTCAGCGAACCAGAGCTGACCAAGACCCTACTCCACCTCCACCAGATGGTCCTGGAAACGGGCTGCATCACTGCAGTCTGGCTGAGAGAGTAAGGATCGAAGAGGGAAGGCAAACCCGGTCCCAAAAAATGCCAGGCCGAAGTCGTATGTGTCGGCCGAAAGGCGCAGATATCGCAGCGCCTGTGTAAACAGACACAATGCAACCAACGTCCATTTCAGGACGAACGAGGAAGAAGAAGAAGATGCGCTGTCAGTAATTACAACGCTGAAAAGTCAAAGTATTGCTGAACTGGTTGACCTAAGAGTAACACTGCACAGGCTCTGTCAGCAATACAAAAGAGTCGTGATACAGTGGATCCCTTCTCACTGCAACATCCCTGGAAATGAAGAAGCTGACAGATTGGCAAAGGAAGGGGGACAGCTTCCTCAACTTGACATAAATATAACTTATGAGGAGGCCAAGAGTTTTATCAAGCGCAGATACAGGCACATGTGGGAAGCAGAGCATCCAGGCCACACACAAAAATGATCCATATTACCAGCTCAGCAGAAATGAACAAGTGGTAATCTTCAGACTTCGCACAGGTCATAACAGATTGAGATACCATCTATTCAACAAATTAAAGATAGGAACTACTGATGGATGTGACCGTGGCACCGATAAAGTGACTGCCGAACATCTGCTTCAAAGGTGCCCAACTTATGAGGAACAGAGAAAACGCATCACCAGCACCGTTCCTGGAGAAAATCTACGGAGATATCAACAGCCTCAGGTTGACCACTGCTTTCTTTGAACTTATTCGAGTTGACATCTGAGGGTGAACAAAGAAGAAGAAGAACCATTGCAATAAGCAGCCACCAATACCAGTCTGGGAAGCATCATTCCTCAGAAGAAATGGCATAGTGGTATTAGGCAACACCAAAATAAGTGCCTTGGAAAATACAGTTTTAATTTTGTTCAAAGCTCCACTGCAAGTATCGGACCAAACAATGTTATTAGGAGCACCTTTTCTAGTCAAAGATGACTGACAGAAGAAATAGATGAAAAGTTCGGAATGAACTTGTGATAAACGTTAATGAGTCCTAACATGCTTCTAACTTGTTTCTTTGTCCGAGGGATATCTAGTTCTAATATGCGCTTGACAGTCTGCTCATCAGGAAATAACATGTGGTTACCAACACGGTGACCAAGAAATGAAATTTCTCTACAACCATTCTGAACCTTTGAAGGTCTAACTGTCAAACTATGCTTTCGAAGTAGCATTAATAAAGATTTTAATCCTGTGATATGTTCTTGCCAAGAACTATGAAATAAACAGATGTCGTCTATGTATGTGATGACATCATACCTATCTCCTAAGAGTCTCCGCATCATGCGCACAAAAGTCGCAGGAGTATTGACAAGGCCAAAACACATATAATTCCATTGGAATAAACCATATGGAGTCATAACTGCGGTTAGCGGTTTGGCCTTCTCAGTTAAAGGGATCTGTCAATATCCCTTGGATAGATCTAGTTTGCTAAAGTATGTAGCCTGTGATAGTTGTGATAAGAGATCCTCCAAAACAGGCATAGGCTCGGCATCTGTAATAGTGACACTGTTAAGGAGTCTAAAAATTATTGCAGATGTGAAGAGATTTATCCTTCTTTCTAACTAGAACCATAGGAAAAGCATAGTATGATTCTGAAGGAGAAATGATGCCCATGCGTAGCATATCCTTAAGTTCGCTATCCACATGAGATCTGTAGTGTAGAGGGATAGTGTACGGTCTAAGTTTGATAGGGTGGTGATCACTCAATGTAATAGCATGAGAGATAACATCAGTGCAACCCGGAAGTTCAGTCAGCACATCAGAGAAAAATTCTAAAACAGCATGAGCCTGTTCTCGATAACCAGAATCTAAATCACGTGATACTGTTACGTCTCTCCACGATTCGGAAGATGTTTAAGGCAGCAGAGGAAAATTAAGGAGATATCGCCCGCTGTAGAAAATCATCAGATTCCACAACAGCAGACAAAGTATGTCGATCAGGTACATTAGAAATACGGTCCAAGATAGGTTCTAACTCAGCAGGGCGCTCCACATACAATTTTAACATATTAATATGAAATATTTTTATTTTGCACATTATGTCAAAGGCATAATCTACATCAGTTTTCTTCTCAACCACCTTAAAGGGAACCTGCCAGGAAATCAGCAGCTTGTTTTCCTTGGTTGGAAGAAGTAGATGTACTTGTTCACCTGGTAAGAACGAACGTAATTTTCGAGATTGGTTGCAGCGCAATCTCGACCTGTGCGAAGCCTTATGCATCATACTTGATGCATAAGTACATGCATCCACAAGGCGTTGTAAAAGATCAATGACCAGTTCATAGCTGGTGCGAACGGTATTATCATCCACTGATCCCAACAACAAATCCTTGAGCATGTGCATAGGACCTCTAGGGTTGGCACCATAAACCAGCTACAATGGCGAAAAGCCAGAGCTCTGATGGGGCACTTCTCTGTAAGCAAATAAGATCGCTGGCAACATTTGGCCCCATTCACGAGGACATTTCTCAGTGACTTTGCCTAACAACTGTTTCAACGAGCCATTGAAACGCTCGCAAAGGCTATTTCTTTCCGGATGGTATGGGCTAGTGAAAAAATGCTTAATTGATAACATGTTCTCAATATCTTTCATCATCTGAGACATAAATTGAGTACCGTCTTCTTTTCTTCTTTCCTCCTTAGACGCCGACCGTTAAAGCAGTCAGTGGCCATCACGCCTAGTGGCGTCTTGTAGGGCAACAACAAATTTATTCCACTTTGCTCGGTCGGTGGCCATCCCTCGCACAGTGTCCCAACTCTGGTTCATTCCCTGCATCCCAGCCTCCACAGCCCTCCGCCAAGCTGTTCTTGGTCGGCCTCTCTCTCTCGCCTCCCCAAGGGGTCCAAAGCACAGCCGCCCCGTGATGGCCTCGGGATCCCGTCTGAGGACATGGCCAACCCAGATCTAGTGTCTGCCAGCCATGATGGTGTGCATGTCCTCTTGCCCGCTACGAACAAGCAGATCCCGGCCGGTGATGGCACCCGGCCAAAAGAGTCTGCGAATTCTTCCCAGGCATGCCGTGTGAAAAGAGGACAACCACGACATCTCCCTCTCTGCAACTCTCCAGCTCTCCGCACCACAGAGAAGCACAGAAAGCACACAGCTCTGATATAATCTAAATTGAGTACCGTGATCTGATAAAATTTCCTCAGGAAAACCTATGCCGCGAAAGATAACAAATAAAGCAGCAGCGACAGCTGCTAAGATGATATTTTTCAATGGTATAGCCTCAGGCCAACGTGAATAAGTCTATACCCGTTAGAATATATCGACTTCCTCTATCAGACATGACGGACATAGGACCAACTATGTTAACCGCAAGCTTGGTAATAGGCCATAATGGTACATCAGTAACTTTTAAGGGTGCTGCATGGTGCTTGCCCCTACGTGCTACCTTTTGACAAGTTGTGCATGACCTGCAGTATAACTTTACATCTTTGTTAACACAGGGCCAATAAAAATTCGAAGTGACACGAAACAGAGTACGCTTAATCCCCATATGACCAGCTAAAAGTGAGTCATGGGCAGTATTCAATACAATAGGCCTACAATCTTTAAAATAACTACCTGTCTCTTGACTGAAACATAGTTATCAAAGCATCTAGTAAGTACTGAGTTTTTAATTTCGAACCAGTAATGTGAAGTTTTATCTTCTTGACATGTGTGCTCTCTGTTAGAGCAAAGAATGGTTGCAAAGCAACATCTTCGCGTTGTTTGACCGCGAACGACTGGGGGAACCATTATGAGCATTCTGAAGAGATGCTCTCTCACTAAACGGTGTAGCTGGCGCTGCCTTGAATTCAACGGCATGCTGGGCCCTACTAACCACAGCGTTAGCCAACACTGGGTGTGATTCAACCCATTTATATATCTCCCCTGGAGAACAATCCTTAATACCTGGTATGTTACCAAGTATTATATCAGATACTGGTTGGTCAAGGACACATGCCCTTACCTTACCTGTAAAGAAAGGTGTGGCAATATCTACTTCTGCCACTGGGTAACACACTATACTCCCTCCAAATGTTATGCAATTCACTGTTTTATCAGGGAAGGCAGATTCATCAATTAACGATCTACGGACTCCGACAGTGGTACATCCGGAATCACGAAGGACACTTACAGGCCTGTTATACAGGAACCCAGTATATAACGCGAGGGGTCCCACATTCTCACAAGATGACATCGCGGGAAGAATATGTCCGCAGATCAATCTGGATTATGAACCAGATTTTAATAAAGATTTGCATCCATACCAATTTTCATCATTAAGTGAGCTAACAACACATGCATTGGCATGGTCGGCTCCATTTTCATTATTCTTCTTTGTAGTTACACATGCATTAGCCCTATCATGGTTGCTATTGTCGTGATGCCCACTGTGTTTGTTAGTACTGTTTCCATAGCATTTCTTATAATGTCTATTTCTAGCACATGACCAACATCTGCCATTATTCTTATTACCACTGTAGGGTGCGTTGTCTTGTGTGGGTCTATGACCCATCCGTTTGTTATTATTGCCATATTTATTTAACTTTCTCTAAAATAGAAAGAGCACTGAATTTGAAATCATGATTTTGTGGCACTTAAAACTGTACACATCTTCTTTCCTAACCTTCCTGGAGCTGCAGTAAATAATGTTCTTGAATGTATTGTTTTCCACGTGGTGGTCTTCGAAACAGGCTGCATCACTGCAGTCTGGTTGAGAGAGTAGGGATCGAAGAGGGAAGGCAAACCCGGTCCCAAAAAATGCCGTGCTGAAGTCGGATGTGTCGGCCGAAAGGCGCAGATATCGCCGCTCCGGTGTAAGCAGACACAACGCAACCAGGACGAACGAGGAAGGAAGAAGAAAGAAGAAGGTATTGTTTTGGTAAAATACTTGACAGGCTTAAATCATTAGCACAATGACCAACATTGTTACTTTCATTCTTAATGTAATAACTTCTTACAGATATCTGGCCACTACACAATTCCAGCCAACTCATGCCAGGAGAGCTTTCCCATGTTTTGATGAACCAGCTATCAAGGCAACATTTAACATTACCCTGGTTAGACCAGTTGACCGTGTATCAATTTCAAATATGCCCATAGTCCGCACAAGTGCCAGTTTGTACGTATCTCATTAACATGTTCACTTTTTTTTAATGTGTGTTTTTCACTAGCATCTTCTCTGCTATTATAATTTGATATCATTTCAGCCATCGTCATTATGGTTGGGTGTGTAGTGTCACCCTCATTATAACAGGTTAGCATATTTGTATTTACCATTATTATTATCTTCATTATGGTATTTTAGGCCATTTACTATTTTTGCATTTATCTAACAACGTATTTTCCCCACTAGCGACATTAATAGATTTAGTGTCAATGTAAGGCATGCTTGATAACGTTAGTGACCCTTGTGCTGTTTGTCTATTATATTCTTTTCTTTTTATTCCTATCATCTGTTATGCGAGCAGCATCACTGTTTCCTCTTCTGATGCACTGGTAATGTGTTCTAGCATCAGTTGTCATCGTGCTGGTAATGTGTTCTAGCATCTGTTGTCATGATACCCTGGTAATGTCTTCTAGCATCAGTTGTCATCATGCTCTGGTAATGTACTCTAGCGTCTAAAACAAATAGTAACAAGAAAACATATGTATTTTTGTGTAACATAATAAAGGCTTGCTCATTTTAATAATTACAGTGTATTAATAATTTAGAAAATATTTTTAGGGATGCGACCATCTTTCATGCAGAGAACGTGGCCAAACCAGCATAATCTGAGCTAAGCAGTGCATACATGCTTTGAAGGCCAGTGCTCGACAGTACCTCAAAATGTGTTAATTTGTCCCTCCATTAAATACCAAAGTTGTAGTGTAGACACCGTAAGTAGAAAGTATTGAGCGCAAAGATATTTTCTACGGACAACTGGCAGATGGTTAAAGAACAGCAGGGTGACCACAACTGAGGTTCAAAGTAGTGTGCAAGAGACATGAAAGCACTGGATATACATCCAGCATCCTTAGAGGCCGAAGTTGTCAATCACACCAAGTGGACATGCTCCCTATGGTGCCACCAGATTGGATGAAAACTCGTTCAAGAAGTAGAAGAGAAAGGAACAGGTCAAAAAAGAACACCAGACAAAACGCAGCTGAGGGTTATCACTTCAGAGGTGCATCATTCCAACAGTCTGTTATGACTGCAGGAAGCTACTAATAATTAAGACATTTTATTCTCAGTGTCTGACTCTACACATCCACATTATCATAGCTGGCAGACGCTGGAGTTGGGTTGGCCACGTCCCCAGAAGAGTCCTCGATGCCATCACAAGAACAGCTATGCTATGGATCCCTGAAGGAAACCGAAAGAGAGGCTGACCAAAAACAACTTAGCTGAGAACTGTGGAGGCCGAAATACAAAGAATGAACCAGAGCTGGGACCTTGCACGAAGGATGGCTGCCGACCGAGCAAAGTGGAAGCAGTTTGTTGCTGCTCTACAAAGATGCCACCAGGCATGATGGCCACCGACTCCTTTGACAGTCTACGACCCAGCATCAAAGAAAATGAATATGACTCTTCAAATCAATCAAAAACCATGGCCAAATTTTAATATGCTTGATGCGTTTGTAGCAAAACTAGCTCTTTTTTCAATCAATTACCACAAAATCTACTAAAAATCTCATCCCCGTTATCCTTCTCCACGATAATTGAAATTATGTGGCTTTTAAAAATAACTAATGTAAACCAAGTGTCAGAACTTTAATATTTTTTTAAATACAGTCTAAAATTTAAGTCGCTGTAGCTCAAGTAACATGATTTTACTTAATATCTGATTTAATTCAAATCTGAATTCGATCCACAATTTTGTAGCAAAATTCTTAAATTAAAAAAAAAATTATCAGAATCAGTAGAGTATTTCTTGAGCTGTTGCCTTAGAACAGCAATGTAAGACGTTTGGGAATAACATTTTTGTTAGCGATTCACAGAGAAGATGTAGTATTTTTCTTGGTAATTTCTACACTGCTTTAAATCTCCATCCTGTGGCAGCTTGACTGCAAAATCTTCCTTGCGGGCTTGCTGATATTTCTTATTTGTTATGGGCTTGGCTAAGTAATTTTTATTTATTTTCTGTACATGAGCCTGCTTTGATGGCCGCTCTTGGCATGTCATCTACTAATATATAGTAATTGGGATGGTGAAGATCTGAGGATGCTCCTACAATACATGTGATTTATGACAAGTGAAAGTCAATTAAATATCTAATTCGAAATACAAGGCCTTTATACGCCTTCCTCTGTATATTATTTTTTTGTTTGGTTTTGTTTTGTTTGTTCGGTATTTTTTTTTTACATACACGCCAAATTGGTAATATTGATTTGCCCTATTTACAATGATTTGACAGATGTGATGCTACTTTCCCGTATTGGCAGTTATTCATATTATTTAGAATTTAAAACAGTATATATTCCAATTATAACCCATCAGAGGTTGAGCGGATTATTTCTCATTATCAAATTAAAAAGAAAAAAAAAATTAACCAAGTTCCAAGTTATAAGCACAATATAAAATACTTAGCTTTTTAAAAAATGGCGTCTAGGGGTGTTCGCAAGCGTGGTTTATAACAGATAACTCTAAAAATACGTCTTGTCAATATGAGAACCCAATATGTTTGAGGCCGAATTCAAACTTACTGCCAAATTGTTGGGTATAAAAGGATTTCATTGGTTGCTGTGAGAGACCTCGTTTCAAAAACAGACGCTGAAGTATCCCAGGATTTAATAAAATTGTTTTAAAAAAACCTGGGTTAGAAAATATTATTATTATTTTTTTTGGTTTTAAAAAAATGAAAGTAGAAAATTTATTTTTTATTTTTGTTTTGGAGGAAATCCGTACAACAACCTTTGTAAGGGCGTAAACTGCTAAAAGCATTAAAAAACGTACATTGTACGTCAAAAACGTACAACTTGATTGGTATGCATCTAGATTCCTTTATTTTGTCTCAGAGAAGTATTACAGTTGTGTGTTTTGTTTTCTTTTCTTGTTTTTTTTTTTTTTACTTTTAATAACCCATACTGCATATTGTGACGAGTTGACTGTATTTTTTAATTTCAACTCGCCCCGTTCTTTTCCGTTTATTTTTGTTGTTTCCTTTTTATTTTATTCGATTCAGGGTTTGTGTTTTGTAAACATTTCTTTGTTCTTCTATATGGCTCTAATAATTGCAGGAACACCACCACCACCCCTTTCTTTTCGCGGTGGGTGTAACCCCTACACGCGTTGTGGCGTGGTCTATTTTTGGTTTCATTCTTCGCGTTGTTAGATAAGAAAGACTGTCGGTTATTAGACGTACTTTAGGTAGACTTACAGCGGCATCTGGCTTTGTGATCACGGGCGAGCAAATTTATTCCTTTGATCTCCAATTTCAGGGGAGAGAAACGCCCGTTCGCTCGGAGATTTGTAGTGTTCCTTGGGTAACGGCGTTCGTCTGATGTGGGCTAGCGGGAATAAAATGTTATGATTTTCAAGAAGGCTTTCTCGTATCGGCTGATTTTCGGAAGTAGGTGTTAGGATTTTCTCTTACGATTGTTTTCCATTTTAATGTAGGTAGTAGTTCGGTTATTACGTCTAACTGGGGGTAGTTGCATCTTTTTGGAGATAATTCTAGATCTATTACATATTGCGTCGGTCTCCCCGTGCACGTGTTCCTACGTTGCATCAAAGAGTTGTTACTATAAAACAGGTCCTGGTCTATTAATCGGGGCTCACAGTCCTGGAATTTTGTTGCCGTGAATAGTGACAGACATAAATTCAGTTTGCGTGAAGGGATATTCCGAACGTCTTGTTATGAACTAGTACTTAGAATTAGATAGTTGATGTGAAGGAATTCTGGCTAAGGACTTTAGCAAGACAGAGTAAGCCTTCTAAGGGGATTTTTTATTATTAGTCAGTAGTATTGCCATCAATTACCTGACCTCTAAATGTCAGTGTATTGTAAGTTTCGTTGGTAATTATACGATGTCTAACCAGTGAGTTTCTTTGATAAAGTTTGGTGCTGTTATTAATATAGAACTGAATGAGTATAGGACCTAAGCCTGACGCAGTATTGTGTTATATATATATATATATATATATATATATATATATATATATAAATAAATATAAATAAATATAAATAAATATATATATATATATATATATTTATTTATATTTATTTATATTTATTTATATTTATTTATATACACACACATAACGGATTCAGGGTAATCACATTGTGTTAGGATAACTTTAGAAATAGGAGCGTATGTACTCGGGGTTTTTTCTAAAGCCTAAGTGGCCGTGTGTTGTTAAATTAGCTCTTGAAGGGTATGTTGGGGGAAGGGTGTATTAGTGTAATGATAAATGGTGTATGCATCTGTGTATAGATAATTTGTGCCTACGTTTGATAAACCTTTCATATGATGCCCTGAATAACAATAGGGCTCGGGAACCATTAAATATAGGAATATAGTGGAGTACAGAGAAGCGGTGTTGTGTTGCGTATCTGCCTAAGTCACTAACTGGCCTCAGAAGAAATCAGGTCAGCCCGCGTCTGTGTTAAGCGTAAGAGACAAGCTGTCGTCTTGTGAAAGAGAGGAGAAGGGGTGAGCTATTAACAAGGCGGAGCAGCCCGCCTGACCCTATGGACAGAAATGGGTTCGGGCATGAGTGATTGTAGTTAGTATGGGTTTTATTATGGTGGGGGAAAACGGGGTGTAGGTGAATATTTGTGTTTGTAATGTTGTTGAATTATGGTTGATGTGAATTGGTTGTATATAAGCTGTTTTTTTTACAGCGATTCACGGCGTCGTAGGCAACCCATAAGCATACAACGGACTTTGCCTTCTACTAGGAGAGATAGGCTAGTGACATTACGGTATTTGATAGCGGGGATACGCGCAAAGTAACGGGCGCCCCTAGCTACTTCTGCAAGTCAGCGAGGCATGAGGGATTCTCCTGACTTGGGGGAACATATACCTCGGCGTGGAATTGCCTAGAAATTGGAGCACTTGGCTCCCATGGCCCAATACTCAACAGGCTACTTTGCCTTGTATTGTTTACATAGTGCCACAATAAAGCAGTAGGCCAAACCCCGAAGCGTGTTAATCGTCGTAGTGTTAAACATTGAGTGCCATCACTATTGGTTAAATTTACAGCCAGATGCAAATAGATATATTCACCAAGGGCCCCTTCATCAATTATTCTGGAGAGGAGAGAGGGAGACCATGCGTCTTGAATACTAGCAGGAGGAGGTACTCAACGAAGGGTAACGCATCTGAGCCTAAGAAGAAGACCGGCGACAGGAGGGCACAAAACTGAAGGAGAGGGGAGAGAGTGGAGATAATTGTTGTAGGAACTGAAGAGTTAGATAAATATAACTTGGAGGTGAGCCTCTGAGGTAGATGAGCAGATGGCTCTATGCAGAATTTAGTTGTGTAGAATTTAGTCGTGTAGAAGTTAGTTCTGTAGGACAGCCTGGAGTGTCTTTGAGATCTGTTGGTCAGATTAGTTATTAATTCTTCCTCTGTCTGGTTAAACGGGACAGAGGGAAAACTGTTGGAGTGTAGTCTGTTGGTTGGTGGAACTCCACTGGTGTTTTCAGTTCGAAATAGCCTTGTTGCAGTTATTGTTGTCTCTTACATAGAGACCAACCCGCCCCCCCCCCCCTTTTTTTTTGTTTTTATTTAAACCTTAATTGTTTCTCTTGTAGGTGTGGAAGAGAGCGTGGAAATTTGATATTTGTGTCATTCATTTAATTTGTTCTTTTTTTCAGCTTGTGCGAACCTGCACGTTGCTCTTTTTTGTGTGGTAATTTAAAAAAAAATAAACTTATAAATGTGCACTGGATCAGTTTGTCCTTCTCTATACTGTACCTGTATTTCTTAGCTGTACAGCTGTGTCTGTGGATATTAATTTGTGTGCACCTTATCTCCACGGAGCAAGAGGTGGTGAGACAGTAGTTATAAAAACAAGTCACAAGTGGCGAGGGAGAGTCAATCTAGGTTCTCACCCTCGAAACTATATGTCTCATTCTCCACATTCACTTAAAATCTCTTCTTAATCTATCTTCTCAGACCTTTCTCAGACTTGATGTCGTCTCTATACATAGACAGACTCTTATATAAGCCACGTTGTGACACATATGTGCAACAACTTAGTAACTGATTCGTTCTGAAAAGAAATAGGTAGTTACTAACAGGTAGAAAATAATATAATTTATAAGTAATAATCCTGAAGGTTAAGAGCAACAATACATGTTATAAACGTTTTTATTTTCAGCAAAGAATGTGGAGTAGAATATGTGAAAGATATATACGCTACAACACCTAAAATGTCTACCTACCTTCTTGCCTTCGTCGTCTGCGACTATAATTTTACATCAAATGTTACCAAACATAATATCCTGGTAAGTACAGTATGTTTTAATTAATTTTGCCTATAGCATCATTCACGTTGTGCTGACATTATTTTAATGGTTATGCTGAAGATGATATCAGCTGTAACAAAAATTGTGATAGTGTTAGTCACTTGAAGAGACCCACAAACTTATACACTTATACAGCAGGTGATCTCTTTTCTCATGCAAGTGGTTGTTGCTAAAGTGAGTTAATGAATGTCCCTTTTTTGCAAGCTCTGTGACGAGGTTGCTGGCCAGATGCTTAACCCTCCTTAATGGTACTAACGACATGATCAGTAATACACAGTAATTCTTTTATTTTATTCAACAATACCAGGCCTTTAGATATCATTATCGGTTGCTAAAATAAAATGTAATGGTCAGACCACCACACGTGATCATCGGTATATACATTGCGCTAGATACTTGTTTTATTTCCAACCATAATCATCTTCTTCATTGATACTTATATTATATCCCACGTCAACACCTTTTTCATTGCTGTTGTCACTATCCTGACTTAATCATTGTTGCTGTCCCCCTGAACAACATTAACAGATACCTGCACATCTGAAAAGAGCTCCGTAAAGTTTTGCAGTAGAAGGTAATCTGAACTATCCTCGTCACCATAATTACTGTATAACTGATACTGATACACATATCTTGGCAGTAATATAGATAAAGTTGGAGGGACAGACAATAACATCAAAATAAGAATACGAAAAGCAAGAGGAGCTTTCATTGCATTGGGAATAATATGGAGAATAAGAGAAATCAAGTCCAACACGAAAATAAGAATCTTCAACTCAAATGTCTAGTCAGTCCTATTGTATGGCTCTGAAACATGGAGAGCATCAAAAACTACAACCAAAAAGCTACAGACTTTTATAAACGGGTGCTTGCGTAGAATAGAAGGACTGAAATGGTATGACAAAGTCACAAAATTGGAATTGGTGACAAGTGCCAGTGTGTCGTAACACGGGCTATTCCTCTCTCCATCTTTGTCTCCCTTCCCTGCCCTTCTTCCTTATTCTCAGTAATTGCCATATTACACTACGGTCTTTTCGGCGCTGTAGTCAGCGTTTCTCTTTCTCAGACATCATGGCGCATACTAATGGTCACTGGGCAAATATCGCAAAAGCATAAGCCCCAGGTAATAACACATGGCCAGAGAATACACCTTTGTTAAGAGTATCAAGGCGTCTTAAAGTCTGGAAGCCTCCATTGCTTTATTGTATCCTGTTTGATGGACCTGACGGAAAACGCACCAGTGTCAAATGTATAGGCCAGCACGTATGGGCCGGCGGAGTAACCAGTAATTGCCGCCCGGTGAAGATTTCCCACAAGATATGCCGGTCAAGATTGCGTCACTACTAACTCAGGGGACAGGGAGAGAATTTACGTGTGATTACGTCGGAACATCCACTACCCACCCCTCACAATTCAGTGATGTGAGCAAAGGCGAAAACAACGAACAATCTAGAACATGTGAGAGATCCATAAAAGCTAGAAGCTTAGATCCAAACGCCACTTACACCCACAACCCGTGGACTGAGTGCATCTAAATGGCGAGGAAGTCTAGATTACAAAGTCTTTGGTGTTAAACAAGCGTTGTAATATGTTTTCACTCTGTTCAGGTTCGTATAGACTTCACAAAATATGTATGTAGAATATTCATTGGTGTAAATGTATGTAATTCTTGATATGATCTAAACAGTGGCTATGTGAAGGATTGTTGCTTGTATAAAAACTTATCACAACTAGCCCCACAGTCAAAAGATAACATCTATCATATTAATTGCTTTATCTATTCTAAAGATAAAGGCAGCCCCATGGCAGACATTGTCACAGGGAAATGAAGTTTTAGAAGCTTCACCATGAAATATCCAGCTTTTATGAGGTTATGTGACCAGTTCCCTTCCTCGCTGCTTTTTCCTTCCCTAGCTCAAGAGCACAACTGAGTGCCCATTTACAGCTGGTAAACTGAAGTGTGCCACTGCCAAGTTTCAGTCCCAAAACTGTATAGTTGTGCTACAGAAGAAAGCAATCTGACCGCTTGGCCAGTTGGACCCCACTTTATCTATTTGTGTAATATAAATGTATTATATTTTATTGCTACGCATCATTGTTGAAGGAACGGACTATCATTGTGGAACACAGTTCTTGGGAAAAGAGATTGGCTAAATTATTTAACTCTTGAAGTTACATAGGTCTAAGTTTACCTATCATGTCTAGACTATGAGATGAAGTCAGAGGACATTACGATGATATGCTTGATGCATGACTGTGTGATAGTGAAGTATGCGTATCATATATAACAGGGAAATGTGCCTGTAAACCCTAGACTCTGTGACATAATAGCCATCTCAAGAAAGGAAGTCAGATGAATATAACATTGATATGCCTGACGTGTGATTGTATGAAAGTGAAGTATAAATATCTTATATAACATGGAAAGTTTGCCTGTAATCTCTAGATTGTATGACATAATAGTCCTCTTATTGAATGAAAGAGGATAATGCTGATATGAATGGTGTAGGCGCTTTGAATGGGAATGATAGCTGTTCCCATATGACAGGAAAACTTATGAAGCCACGTTTGTGTCTTCGGACTTTTAGGTTTCTGAGCGGACAACATTCGCAGTTGCAGAATTCAGTGTCCGACGCCTGACGATAACAGACAGTCAGTCTTTTGACCGATGAGCAGAACCTAGAGCCAGAGATCTCGTCAACTCTTAAGCATAAAGGGACATAGATCAACGCTCGCGCGTGTAACATCATATCGCTGCTGGATGACAGCACCTAACAACCTGCGCCAGGGCTGACAACACAGGATGACAGCTAAGTGCATAAAGCATAAGGATTATTTTCCTCCAGATATCTCAGAGATCTTACTCAGAATATCAAACAGAACTTTCACCCAAATAATAACGGAACTCTATTTAAAGTGCCTTCCAGATTATCAAAAGTGGACTTTACAATCCATAACGTTAGGCAACTCTCAGGATAGTCACACAAGTGCTAATGATGATTAGCAGGACATACTAGGACTTTTAGTCATTCAGTGTTTATGACCATATAATTTTTCCTTACATTTTTAATTTTACTTTGTGTCGTATACGTGGTTTAGGGATTACATTCTCAGGTTATTATTTATGTCTAACCTGACATTGATGGTCGAGTGAGTTTCCCTTTAGTATAGAAAACAGGTGTCCCTCGCCATTCAGGCAAATACTCGCCGATTTCGGAGGTACCCATTGCAGCTGGGTCGGCTCAGGAGCCGCCAGTCCCTGGTCGACGACACTCCTTCAAATGTCCTCGCCAGGTCTCGAGTTAATACAGTCCAAATCCCGGTCGACGAAAAATCCTCAAATGCCGTCGCCCGGGTTTGATCCTGTATCACCCGGTCGCCAGAGCGGTGTTGTAACCACTACGCTAGCGCGGCTCCCTATCAGTTACTAAAAATTGTCTTGGTATGTCCGCCAACTACTAATACTACGTTGACTAAGGGAGGCAATATTTCTATATATAATATCCCAGCTTTTTCTGTCAGTACTTAACGCTCCCTAAAATAGTAACACTCGCTACAGAAAAGTGCGTAAAGCACGGTGTGCAGCGTGAACGGCGAGAGTTTTGTTTGCGCAAAACACGGTGTGCACGTGAACGGTGTGGTTGTTTAGACTTTTAACAACGGATGTAAAACAAATATTTTGGTTTTTTAATACTCCTGAAAATAGCAGCGCTCAACAAAGAAAAGTGCGCAAAGGTTGGATGATGACTGCTGACTTATTCCCTTCAAGTCATTTTCTGCACCAAGAATAAAGAGTGCTGTATTTGTTTTTTTTTCCTTTATAACATTTCCACTACCTTTTTTTTTTTTAAATTAATGAAGAAAAATATCCCGTTCAACCTCTGATGGGTTATAATTAGGATATATATTGTTTTCAATTCCAAATAATATGAACAACTACCGATATGAGAAAGTGGCATCACATTTGTCAAATCATTGTAAATAGGGAAAATCACAATTGTGCTTTTACGTTAAATAAATAAAAAATAAAAAAAAACAAAAAACAAAAACAAAACAAAAAATCAAGAAGAAACTCTGAACTAGAATAATATTAAAGTGGAGGGGTGTAAAGGCCTGGTGGTTCCAGTTATATAACTGACTTTAACAGATATTTAATTGACTTTCATCTGTTAAAAGTCGTATACATTGTAAGAACAGCATCAGATCTTCACATTCCCAGCCACTATATATTAACATTTGTTCGTGTTAAATAGTGTTTGACTTTATTATGCAGTTCCCTAGGTCTGTCTATTCTTAACACCTCTTTTATATTTATAGGTAAGTTGGATACTTGCAAATAATCTAATATTGGTAGGCTATTCTCATTTGTTCATACCTCTTACATTTTAACAAGAAATGTTCTATATTATTGTCTTGAAGACATCCTACACAGTAAGGTTCTTCTATTTTTAAATAGCCTTTCCCCAGCTGTAGTCTGAGAAGTTTCTTATTACTGGGAATTTTCAATTCCCTAGATATCTGATATTTTCTTGTTGCAGCCTTGAACAACTTATATGAATGTCTTCCTTTCAGATTTTTATCCCACTCTGCTTTCCATTCATCTGTTATTAAATCTTTAATTAAGCTCTTAATCTCTGATTTACTCGTCCCTACATTTATTTGATTTTTACCAGATCTACCTTTCTTGGCTTCTTTATCTGCCTTTTCATTTCCTTCTATGCCAACATGTGAAGGTATCCAAGCAATTAAGACTGAACATCCTTTGGAATATAATGTAGTAGCCAGAAATATCTCCTCTGCTCTATCAGGTCTACTACATTCTCGTAAGTTTCTAAGTCATACTAAGTGCTTTAATTGTTGAAAGAGAGTCAGTTAAAACTGTAAGTTTTTTGGGAGAGTTATTAGAGAATATTTCTAGTGCTTTTAGTATTGCCACTTTCTCTGCAGTGAAAATGCAGATGGATCCAATGGAGAGGATGGCAAATTGGGGATAGGAATATATATTCCAATATGGAAAATGGCTGAAGAATATAGCATCACAAGAATATAGAGGCTTTAGATCTGAATGGTTGCAATTAAGTATTGGTGCTTTGAATTTAATTTCCGTCACATGACGCCGACCGAGTAAAATTGAAGCATTTTGTTGCTGCCCTGCAAGACGCAATAATGCATGATGGCCACTGACTGCTGTGAAAGTCGGCCGCTAAGGATCAAAGAAGAAGTTATGATGGACTTTTACTTTAGATCTACAGATCTATTAGAGTTCCGATCACATGATTTCTGAAGGTCCCAGTTATATTGTGAACTATCCGGCCGATTAAAACAACAGAAATACAAGGTGCTCTTTTGATGGACAATAGGATGTCTACACCTAACATTATTTCCACAAGTATTTGAATAAATAAAATTTCCGTTAAGTACTGGTGCTTTTTAATTTAATTCCCGTCATATGACGGGCTTTTACACTAGTCCTATATATAAAATCCCAGCTTTTTCTGTCAGTACGTAACGCTAAGGGATGCAACTGTGGTTGAAAGTTACATTAATTATATTGTTTTCCTTATATGTACTCTCTCCCGAAAATAGTAACACTCTAAAAGAAAAGTGCGCATGTGTTGGTGTTCATGTGCCAATAAAATCTATATATAAATTTTAAAAAATAGAATGGTAGGAAATCAGTTTCACAAGTTAACTGTACACAGGAAACACGGGACGTTTCGGATTTTACCCATCGACAGCCACAGTTACAAACAGGTGACGAGGACAAGAATTACATATAGGTACTACAAAATCATACGATGATACACCAAATGAGTGATTCAAGCAGATGGAAAAAGTAAACACCAACGACGATGAGCGAAAAAAGAACAATACTAATGCAAGAAAATCGTAAAACCTGAAAGAAATATCTAAACAAGACAGTAAATAATCAACGAAACGTAAAAAGATAATGAACAAAACTATTAACACAAGAACATAGTCACTTAGCCATATTCTTAGAATAATACACTATAGCACGTTTCACTAGCTTTGCCCTCAAACAAATGTAATTATCTGATTAACCGTCCAACGTATTAATGCCATTTTTTGCATACGATGTTATATTTGGTTAGACCCAACAAATATATACTTTACATATGTGCATCTTGTCCAGTTCCCATAAACGGATGAAATCCTTGGATCTTTGTCGGCATACTAATTATTGTGTATTGAGAAAAGAAATTTTACCACTTCAGTCACAGATTCTGTGAATTGATTAGGCATAGGCGTGTCTACTATTACAATAATGTGGCCACCACGTTTGCATATGAATACCTGTTGAAGATGATTTCTTAAATGATCTGCATGCGAGATACTCGTGACATTGTTTGTCATTGACATTTAATGCGCTACCAAACTTGACCTTCATTGATCTAATTATTTCAATAGCTATCACCTCTTTGCGGTTCATAAATATCATAATGGAACGTTGCTCCTCTACTGTGCTTGTAAATAACGGTAAGGTCATCTTTAAAGAAATTAAACTTCATCCGAATCACAATCAGATGTCTCTGAGAAATTGATAATCTATCTCGGCTGAATGAAGGACAAACCATCATTCTTCCAATATTCCTCTTCCTCTTGTAACACATGGTTCTCACATTTCTTCAAATAATCCCTGGCTATATTGGAGATGGCGGCTTTTGTAAGTACTTCAACATCTTTTAATTTGAACGTTTTATTTTCTGTTGCTACCTGTTCCTTACCTTTAGCCCAAACTAATTCTATTGGGTTTAAGTGCGAATGGTAAGGAGGCAATCTTAAACATATGTGACCATGTTCATGGATTGCCTTGTCTATGTGAGATACAATTCCAAGTAATTCAGGCTTCAGGGACATTTCGTTGAATGGAATGTTGTTTTTGGTCAGTGTCACGGGGACTGATAATTTATTTTACCATCACATCCCATTTTTTATTACTCTTTTAATGTTCTGGTTTCCTCGACTTTTTGTATTTTCTTTTCTTCCAGATTTTTACCTACGTAGCCCATTATTCCCCTCTCAAACCCCACCCCGCGGCTTTGTTTCGTTCTGGCCTTCATTATAAATTCCCCACTGGTCAATAGAGGTCAGCTCAGCTTACGATAATACTACCTGAGCTACCCCTGGCGTTTGTCTGACCAGAGGAATGTCTCTTGCGCGTAAAGTGTTTGATCACGAGCGAGAGGGTTTCTGTGAAGAAGCGGACCGCTAGCGGGAGGTACCCTTTGAGGTTTTGGTAACCGACTTCATCTCCGATTTAAGGGGAGATAACACTCTCGTTCGTTCTGAGAGATTTGGTTGTAGCCCTTGAAAAATGCTGCAGTGAGTGCCAGAATAACATTATGTCAAATGTAGGAAATTTTATCGCGGTTGTTGTCTCTGATGTAGTTTCTAGAAATAACTTTTGTCTTACTCATGATTACGTTATCCACCATGCATCTGTGAGAAACAGGCTATGCCAGTCCTGGGGTAGCGTCATTTGTAGACTATAAATTTAGATAGATTTAATCAGTCAAGCACACTCGTAAAATATTTCCTGCCTGTGATGACCAAATGAGACTAAGGCCGACGAACGGAACTAAATCGTGTTGCCTATGTTCTCGTCGTTCTCGGGGTAAGTAGACATCTACATACATATACATATATATATATATATATATATATATATATATATATATATATATATGTATATATATATGTATATATATATATATATATATATATATATGTATGTATGTATGTATGTATGTATGTATGTATACAATAATAAGAGTGACATAACAATAAATAAAGAGATAATAGTTAAACCATCACTTTTCGGCAGCAGTAACACCTCATTTAAGACACATGCCGTAAAACCTGATTTAACGATAATCAATCGACAGAACAAAACAGCTTTTATAGTAGAGGCAGCAATACCATATGACGCCCATTTAGATAAATGTTACCAACATAAATTTGATAAGTACTATCCATTGGCTGCAGAAATTAACGAACTAGGCTATCGTACGCATGTAATCGTACTGATAATTGGTAGTTTGGGTCATGTACATGCAAAGTGTGTGAGTGGATTAATGTCGCTAGGGTTGCGGAAATTTGAAGCAAAGGTTTTATGTAAATATGTCAGTATCAGTGCAATTATAGGTTCTTACAGAATATGGAAACTTCGATGTAAAAAAACACCCATTTTAAATTGCTGAAATGTTTTCCCCACCGTCTAATCTCAATTGTGCTCTGTCTACTATACCAAACTACTATTGTATTTGATGCTATATTTAATATCTCACTCTACTAGCTGTCAAAGTTTTTTATGGCAAACAGAAATTCTGATAAAACCCCCATGTAAAAACAACCATATTGCTCAACTTGAATGGTATTCCACACACATTTTGTAAATTTCAATAATTCTCATTTTTTTGGCAGGTTATATCATATCATTATATGCCAATGTCTTTTAGAAAGCTTAAAAAATTTTATGTATGTGTAACACAAAGGTTCGATGTAAAAACACCCACATATAACTACTTGAGACGTCTTCAACACTTTATGTAAATTCTAATGATTCTCCTATATGCCATGTTGTATCTATTATATCATGTCTGTACATATTAATGTATTTTATGGAGAATAAAGATTCTGATATGTATGTATGTATGTATGTATGTATGTATGTATGTATGTATGTATGTATGTATGTATGTATGTATGTATGTATGTATGTATGTATGTATGTATGTATGTATGAATGTATGTATGTGTGTATGTATGTATGTATGTATGTGTGTATGTATGTATGTATGTGTGTATGTATGTATGTATGTATGTATGTATGTATGTATGTATGTATGTATGTATGTATGTATGTATGTATGTATGTATGTATGTATATATATATATATATATATATGTATGTATATGTATGTATATGTATGTATATGTATGTATATGTATATATATATATATATATATATATATATATATATATATATATATATATATATATATCATTCATTCATAACCATCCACTCCCAAAGGAGCATAGGCCTTCAACAAACACATGCCAAGTCCTCCTGTCACGTGCCATCATCTCAAGTTCTTTCCATGTTCTCCTCATCATTTTCACCTCTGTTTCCAACTCTCTTCTCCATGTACTTCTTGGTCTTCCTCTGCCTCTCTTGCCCTGGGGGTTCCAGAACAAGGACTGCCTTGTAATGCTATCAACAGGTTTCCTCAGTGTGTGTCCTATCCATCGCCATCGTCTTCTTCTCATTTCTTGTTCCACTGGCACTTGTCTAGTTCTTGTCATCAGTTCCACGTTGGTAACCTTGTCATACCATTTTAATCCCTCTATTCTACGCAACTTAACAAGTTTAGCCAGCAGGTGGGCTTGAACATCAATTTAAAGAAGTCTGAGGTCATGACGCTCAATGTGAGCAACCCTGAGCCCATATCAGTAAGGAATCAGCAATTGGTACAGACAGATACCTTCACATACCTAGGAAGCATAGTAACACCAGACGGCGGGGCAGGCAAAGACATCAACATCAGAATGAATAAGGCAAGAACAGCCTTCTTTAGCCAAAACAACATCTGGAAGTCCTCCCAATACAGCACAAGCACAAGATTAAGATTATATCAGAGCTGTGTGCTTTCTGTGCTTCTCTATGGTGCGGAATGCTGGAGAGTTACAGAGAAGGAAATGTCGAAATTGTCCTCCTTTCACACAACATGCCTAAGAAAAATTCACCGAATCTTTTGGCCGATTACCATCACTAACAAAGATCTGCTTACTCATAGCAAGCAAGAGGACATGCACACCATCATAGCTGGCAGACGCTGGAGCTGGGTTGGTCATGTCCTCAGAAGAGACCCCGATGCCATCACAAGAACAGCTATGCTTTGGACCCATGAAGGAAAACGAAAGAGAGGCCGACCAAAAACAACCTGGCGGAGGACTGTGGAGGCTGAGATGCAGGGAATGAACCAGAGTTGGGGCACTGTACGAAGGATGGCCACCGACCGAGCAAAGTGGAATAAATTTGTTGTTGCCCTACAAGACGCCACTAGGCGTGTTGGCCACTGACTGCTTTGACGGTCGGCGGCTAAGGATCAAAGAAGAAGAAGAAGAATTCTACGCAAGCACCCATTTATGAAAGTCTGTAGCTTTTTGGTTGTTGTCTTTGTTGTTCTCCATGTCTCTGAGCCATACAATAGGACTGACTTCACATTTGAGTTGAAGATTCTTATTTTCGTGTTGGATCCTATTTCTCTTGATCTCCATATATTTCCCAATGCAATGAAAGCTCCTCTTGCCTTTTGTATTCTTATTTTGATATCGCTGTCTGTCCCTCCAACTTTGTCTATATTACTGCCAAGATATGTGTATGATTCTACATCTTGTATTGGTGTTTCTTCAAGTTCAACCCTGTTATCATTACCTGCATTTATTCTCATTATTTTTGTCTTTTCCCTGTGTATTTTCAGACCCAATTGCTGTGACCTCTCATCGAGTGTTTTCAATTTGTCCTGCATCTGATTACGGCTATGGGACAGAAGAGCCAAGTCATCAGCAAAATCCAGATCATCCAACTGCTTAGTCAGAGTCCACTGGATTCCATTTCTGTTGTGTGTTGCCGATGACCTCATAACCCAATCTATTGCCAGCAAGAAAAGAAATGGAGACAAGAGGCATCCCTGTCGCACTCCTGTTCTTATCCCCAAACGGTTCTGTAAGCTGTCCTTCGTGAAGAACTCTGCATGTCATGTCTTCATATGTTTTCTTTATTAAATTAATGATCTTCAGGGGAACTCCATAATGCCTCAACAATTTCCAAAGTGATTCTCTGTCTACACTGTCAAATGCCTTTTCGTATTCCACAAATCCGATGTATAGTGGTATATATATATATATATATATATATATATATATATATATATATATATATATATATATATATATATATATATATATATATATATATATATTCATGTTAGCTTTATATATTCCTGATAGGAGTGTGACTTGAATTCATTTAGAGGATTTCTCCCGGTATTAATTCAGCGATAATGTAGCGCCGCCTACCGCCTTAGTTAACGGGGGACGAAGCAGTCAGGTGTCAGTTTTATTGTTTACAATGGGTTAATGGTAAACTTACGATAACAGAGTAGTCCGTTTCAGTGCTTGCCATTGGGTTAAGAGTCGGCTAAAATAACGGTCATTACTGTAAGGAACTGTCAGCGGTGTAGGTTATTCACTTAAAACTGAATAAGGATGTGCAGGCCCCATTGTGGCGAGAGGTTTTATTTTGCTCTTGGATCAGTATAGTACTGACAATTACAGAAATAGAATTTCTGCAGAAAATGGTGAAGTACCAGTGTCTGAGAGAACTACTGGTATCACAAATTAGTTACGGCTGTGAATGCTCTGATCTCGAAACAATAGTAGAGAGGAGACCGACATAAAGCGCCACCTCCGCTGTGTAACTAACTGTGATATTAATAAACAAGGAAACAGATTTTACTTAACACTGATAAAATTGACAAGTCGTTCAAATACAATTTCCTTATTTTTATTTAGTATATACACTATCTACTCTTGTGCTGAAGGGTGAATGTTGAAAAATGGAATGTAATGGAATTGTAAGTTTACATGTGATTTACAAATATTTATTTTATATATATATATAAATATTTTACACCAAGTTTTCCAATTATAGGAACAAAAAATTTATATCAGCTGTGCTGTTAATTAGTTATAGTACATGGATCAGCTGTGCTGTTAATTAAGGATATAACACTTCTCAGCTATGCTATTAATTTTGTCTCTTGCTATGTTAATTCACGTTTTCTTCATTGACAGTTCTATGCTCACAATGCCGACAGAAATGGTACTAATGTGTACTCATCTCTCTTAAGTCTGTTCTTCTTTGTTTGGTTCACACCACCGGCAGAGTATCGTTCCTTTAGCCCACCCAAGACTGAGGGGGACCAAAGATGTAGAGTCTGGTCAACCTCTATGCTCCTGCGGAGTTCCAGGCAGCGGGATTGACTCGAACATACGACCTCAGGTTTTTAGGACACAATTAAACCTGTAACAAAGCAAAAATAGGGGCTAATTTCTGTCCTCAAGCCCACCTATTTCTAGTGTGAGTGAAATGAGCGTGTCTCCGATGTATGCATGTGAGATGAATGACAACATGGCTCAGTATGATTTAGCAATAGCGAGACAAGACAGGTGTCTACTTGCAAAACATTCTTTCTGATAAACTAATACCTGGATACATTCAATAATATAGATTCAATACATGAATAAATCCAATAATATGTACACCTAGGTGTGATACAACAATGTCCTTCCCCTTATACTATACCACGCCCTCTCTGACAAGTGGTAACATATATCCTAACAATATTGTTATGTTCTTATGATAGGAGTATATGCGACGAGGACTGTTTGGTGATATATCAGGTTGGAGTTATAGGAGACAATAGATTGGAGTTAGATGCGACAATAGATTGAGTCCTGACAAGGACTGTTTTGGTTATATTGCAGTTGGTCTTATCTGAGACAATAGATTGAGTTATAGGAGACAATAGATTGAGTCCTGACAAGGACTGTTTTGGTTATATTGCAGTTGGTCTTATCTGAGACAATAGATTGAAGTTATAGACTGACAATAGATTGAAGTATAGGAGACAATAGGTTGAAGTATGAGTCCTATTAGTCTTCGTCTATTCAATCATAATAGGAAATACAATCATTATACTTAATTTCCCCAAGATACAATCAGTAACCTGATAGGTAGTATAAATGACACACAACAAATACCAACGGTTATCGTGAATATATTTACCCTCCTAAGATTTTAAACTGGCCAGGTTTTGACGCGACTTAGCGAAGTAGGTTGCAGGTCGATGCCCTCAGGTAAGTTGTAAATCAAAGTGACAGCTTCTTCCTCTTCAGCTCTGGCGTCAAGTTCGGGATTGCGTGGTTAGCATAAAATCCGCTTGATTATATAGTCAGGTAACTACTTGAGGAAAGCTTTCGGTTGGTTCCTGGCGGAGCAAAATGATTAGTTTCCTCCGGTTTTGTACCTGGTCTCATACAGCCTAATTTTATTCAGTTTTCATCGGCCATCTTGCGTGAACAAGATGGCCGTTAATTTATTCTGTCTCAGAGACTGGTGAACGTTGATCGTTGATTGGTTGAAGCAAATCTGTATCTCGACATAGTGATTAACAAAGTAGTGGGTTACACTTCGTTTCACGACATAGCCCCCTCCTTTCCTAGCTGTGACTTGTCATAGCTGACGTGTAAACCCCTGCTGTGGTTAATCCTTTTGCGTCTGTCCTTCCAGAGTACTAGGGTGTCGACTTAAAAAAATCAGCTCCTACATTGTCTCTTCCCGGAATGTAATTCACGGTAAAGGAATAAGGCGCCAGAAGCAGACTCCACCTTAATAATCTCGAATTTAGCTTTTTAGATGCAGCCAAGAATGTTAAAGGTTGGTGATCGCTTTAGACAATGAAGTGTGTCCCATACAGATAAGGTGAAAATTTGTTGATGGACCAAATTAGAGCTAAACATTCCTTCTCTATGGTCGAGTAGTTCAACTCAGCTGCATTCAGCTTCCTACTGGCGTAGGCGACTGGTAAAAGTTCCTCCGGCTGGGCTTTTGATTTCTGCAAGAGAGTTGCACCAATACCTATACTGCTAGCGTCCGTTCTTAATACAAATTCCTGTGTGATATCGGGTAGTGTAAGGATGGGTTTGCTGGTGAGTTTTGCTTTTAGCTCTGTGTAAGCTTTTTCACAATCAGCATTCCATGGGATTTTGTCAGGCTGTCCTTTCTTCGTTAAGTTAGTTAATGGTGCACACAGAGAGTTAAAATGGGGTATGTACTTCTGATAGGACCCACATAATGACACGAATGATCTCACATCTTTCTTCGTTTGAGGTCTGGGTGCCTTCTTTAGCTTCTCTATATTCTTTGGGTCAGGAGACATATGACCTGTAGAAATAGTGTGACCTAAGAATTCCAACTCCTTACAACCGATATAGCACTTGGTTGGACGTGCAGTCAATCCAGTTTCTCTCAGTCTGTCAAACAACATGGAGAGCGCTACTATATGCTCTTCAAATGTGTTTGTAGCAACAAGAATGTCATCCATAAAGTTAGTGATATGGGGATTTTGTAGAGGTTCCAACAATTTCCTCATCATTCTTGAAAAGATACTTGGAGCATTTTTCAGCCCAAAGGGTAGTACATTAAACTCGTAGTGTCCGTCTGATGTACTGAATGCCAGCATTTTCCTAACTTCTGGTTTCACTGGTATTTGGTAGTATCCCTTGCTTAGATCTACCTTCGATAAATACCTAGCCTTACTCAGTGTAGAGAACAGCTGGTTGGTGTCAGGTAATGGGTCCACCTGAGATTCTGTGATCGCATTAAGCTTCCGGTAGTCAATACATAACCTGTGTTCACCACTCGGTCTTCTCAATAGCACCACACTTGAGCTATAGTGAGAGTCTGACTTCGAGATAATTTTCTCCTTCAACAGATAATCAACTTCCTCCCTTAGTGCTTGGGCTTTCGCATAGGGTATAGGGTATGTTCTCATGCATACTGGGGTAGGGTCGGTAACCTTCATGTCGTACTCTAACAGATTCGTCCGACCTGGCTTATCTGTGAGCACATCAGCATGGGTTTCCAACACTTGCTGAACCATCTTTTTTCTGCTCTGGAGTTAAATGTTCACTAATATTTACTTGAACATAATCCTCTGTAGTTGTGAGTGGATACTCCATAGAGTGAAGTGGTTCGCCGTGCATTTCTGTTGCTATGGCTAGGGTCATGATATGTGCCACTTCTGATGATTCCTTGTCATAGTATTTTTTAAGAAGATTGACATGATATACCTTCTCCTTTCCTTTCTTGTCAATCTTATAATTGGTCCTGGAAAGTTTCTCCAGTATGACATAGGGTCCCTGCCATCCAATCTGCAATTTATTATTGCTGCTTGGCAACAGTAATAACACCTTTTCACCCACCTCCAGTTCCCTATCCTTTGCTTTTTTGTTGTAGTACGCAGCATGCTTCCTCCTGGCCTGTCTTAAGTTATCATTGGCCAGTTTCCAACCTGCTTTCAACCGAGATGTCAACTCGTTGACGTACTGGTATGCGGAAGTCACTGTTTTCTCTGCCTTTTCATCAGTCCATGTCCGCAGCAATGCTTCCAGTGGACCTTTTATTTGTCTTCCAAACAACAATGTAGCTGGAGCCAATCCAGTTGAGTTGTGGGGTACTTCCCTATATGCAAATAGTGCAGCGGGTAAGTATGTATCCCAAGTATCAGGTTTTTCACTCGCCAGCTTTCTAAGGATTGAAATTAGCGTACCATTGAACCGCTCTACTTGACCGTTTCCTTGGGCATGGTAGGGACTACAATGATAGTGCCTGGCTTGAAATATCCTGAATACTTCTTGTGTTAGCTTTCCCTTAAACTGAGACCCATTGTCAGTCAATATCTGATGCGGGAAACCTAATCGGGTAAATATTGTCAATAGGGCCTCTGCCACGTGCTTTGAATCTATAGCTGACATGGCCACTGCTTCTCCCCACATAGAGCAAGTATCAACCAAGGTTAAGATGTAAGCATTTCTCTTCTTGGTCCTAGTGAGGGGTCCAACAATATCTACTGCAACACGTTCAAAAGGGGTTCCCATAATAGGCATTTCTCCCAGTGTTGCTGGTGCAGTCCTATGCTTAGGAGCTACTCTTTGCATTCTGGACAAGATCTTACATATCTTTTTATGTCCTCTGTGATTCCTGGCCAGAAGTAGTGACAGGCTATCCTTTGTCCAGTGGCCCCTATTCCCATATGTCCACTGAAGGGTATAGCATGTCCTAGCGTCATAACCTTCTCCCTGTAAGATTTTGGCACTACAAGCTGTTCATGCCCTTTAGGTCCTGTTCCAGCTTTTCTGTATAGTAGGCCATTCTTCATATACAAGTCTCCTTTCTCTGGAGGGTTATGTGCTTTAGGCAATTTGCCAAAACAAAGCTTCAACGTGCTGTCTGCTGCTTGAGCCTTTTTCATCTCTTCTGGATGAGTATTGATAGGATTCTCCTCCATTTTCCTGGAGCTTTCCCTGGTTTGGACTGTTGCCATAACTACAGGTTTTATAGGTTCTCCAAGGAAAACATACCTACACCCCAAAATCAAAGGGTAAATAGGGTCGTCCATCACTGCTGCTTTGATTTCTCCTTCCACATAGCGAGAACTTATGTTGATTCGAGCTATGGGTAGTGTCATGGTTCTTGCTCCCTTGATCGGTCCTCTGATTTCCACTGTTTCTGTGGTTATCTGGTCAGGACTCACTAGAGAAGAGCACACAACTGAATCAAAGTCCAATCCTGTGTCATATAAACACAGTACTTGAGTGCCATTCACGGTCACTTCCTCACAGACCCAGGGGGATGATGAAAAGTCTTTCTGACTTACTGCCATTTCCTTCCTTCCCTGATTCCCTGTTGTAAGACATGCAGCATGATGAGGAGGATTCTTCCTTCTGCAGTCCGCAGTATTGTGGTTACTCATTAGACAAGTTTTACACCACTTTCCTTCCTTCCGGTAAGGTGTCTTATCCGATCTTAGAGGGTTTTTGTCCTTTTGGTCAAATCTTTGTTTGTTCCTTGTGGTATGGTCCTTTTGTTCATATTTGGTATAGTTTTGTGATGATTTGAAGTTTTCACCCTGTTTCTTCTTATTTCCTAATAATTCTGCCTGAGCTGCTTGATATCTCTCAGCAACAGTTACAAATATCTTCCAATCTCTCTGCTCCTTGTTCCATGATAAACTTCCTCATTTCTTGAGGCATGGACTCTTTCACTTGCTCCATCATTATCCATTTCTTTCAGATCCTGACACTTCCCTAAACTACTCCATTTTTACAAATAGGTTTCCAACCTAGCAGAAATTGGTGATAGTTTTCTCCTCTCCAAGTTTACCTGTTCATTTCTCCTCATAAACTCATAACTTCCCAAACAAAATCTGAGTTCTTTTCAAAACTCACAACCCCCCCATCCTTCATCCAATAATCAAAACAACACAACAACATCTGCCCACCACAATCTCTCAATCCAACAACAACCACACTTCCCCCCCCACACCCACCCATCTCACTAAACCTCCACCCCAAAAAAACCCACCTCCCACTTACTATTCCATACAAAACACACACACACCCTTACTTCCACCCATTCTACAACCAAACCCCCCCATTTACCTCATCCCCAACCATTCCCCCAATCTTATCACATTCATTCTCACCACACCTCTATCTATCTACCCCCCAACAATCCCCTACAAATCCCATCCAAACCCTCACAAAACCAACCCCCATCATTACAACAATAATACATCAACCCCCCAAACCCTTCTAACCCTCCACAAACCAAAACCCACCAAAACTCACACCCAAACAATTCAACCCCTCACACCAAAAATACTCCACCCTACATTCAACCCTAAAAATACCCAACAAAATTACAAACCCCTAAAAATTCAACACAAACCTCAACCCCAACAAAATTACAACACACAACTCCAACCCTACCAAATCCCCACCCACACAAACCTCCCAACCCCCCCAAATCCACACAAACCTCAAATACCACACAAATAACCTACACACCAAATCAAACAAACAA
>JAMPIV010003212.1:0-88820 GCA_024509875.1 Oreohelix idahoensis | reverse complement strand
GTTGGTGTTTTTTTTTTTTTTTTTTAATATTATTGCCTATTATATAAATTGATTTTTACCTTCTTGACAAGAACGAAAACCACTAGTTGTCGCAGTAACAAATATTAATGTAGTATTATTACATCAATAAAATTTAATAATGGCTACCTTAGACTTTTTCCATTAAAGCAAGCAAAAGCTTTCAGATGGGGCTTCTGTGGAAGGCAAACGCATTTGCACTTGCAGACTATAAGAAAGGCTCAAAACTAGAAGCTGATAAGAGAAGTTAGAACTTTACGTTTGGAATTTGACAATTTGAGGGCAGATCAAAAAAAAGGAATTGAGGCTGGGAGAGGAGAAAAAAATGAGATTAGCCGCTGGAAATTAGAAGAGGAAACGATTTCAGCGTGAGTCCGAACAGAAAAAATTCGAGGCTGAAAGAGCAATTTAAACGAGAAGCGGCAGAAAAAAAAACAAAAACAAAAAAAAAAAAAAACAAAGAAAGGACTACTTATTTATTTGAAATGGAAATAAACACAAGGAAAATGGAAAAGACAGAAGATTAATAGCTGAACAAAACACAAAACGACTCTTCAGCTTCGAAGATGGTAAGAGAATGAAAGGAAAAACGACAGCATTGAACGGAAATTAGCAGGCATCAGAGTCAGAATATGGAGAGACTTAGGTTAAACTCAGGAAATATAATTCATCAGAGAAACTTTTGAAAGCCAAACTACAACCAGCACATGATTAAATTATTAAGGGAAAATTACACCTTAAAAATTACCAAAATTATAATATCCCCCGTCTGATGGGGACGTTATATTCCTTCCTGGATGGTATGAGGCCACATGTGTGTCTTATAAACGTGGATAAAGCTCTTACGGTGTACATATTTATCCAGATTCTTTACTGGGGACGCATTAGCCGTTTATCATACCACCAGCATTGGTGAGAAAAATGACTATTAATGCCCCTTAGAGCGGCACTGCTGCAAAAATGCCCAAATGACAGAAGACCAATATCGATCAAGATTCCTCACATTACTACCTCAATCTAGCAGAAATTTTTAGTGATTTTCTGTCACATAATTGACTACATTAGAAAGAGATGGATCGAATGATCCAAAATTGAAAACTCGTCTGAAGGTCTCTTCCGATTATACTGCTGCGCGATAAGTTATTTTCGTCTGTAAATCTAAATTTCTTCGCATTTTTACACGAACGGAAAACTTTATCTATGAAAGGACTTAGACAGCAGTGCTAACAATTTTGCACTGCTCACCCAAACATGGATCTACTGTAATGCACAGATTAAAATGAATTGCCTGTTGTCTTTTGCAGCCAACAACAAAAACAATTTTTTCACGCAACTTCGTTCTTTTGTGCTGGGACAGATTATTTTGTCAATAAAGGGAAATAATGGACAATTTTAACAATGGGTAATTTTTTACAAAGGGAAGTCACAATTTTTTATCCCTAACAAAAAAAAAACCCCCAACACAAGAAAATTATCCACTTTTTCAAAACAATCTGCGCTCCAATTTTGAAAAATGTTTCTTGGAAACCTGGCACACAGATCGCGAGATTTTGAGTAACAATAATTTTAAAAAACAATCACATAAGGAGAACCAACTTAAATATTAAATAATGCCGCTCCCCCCCCACCCCAACAAACTTGCTGGTCAGATCAAAGATCTCAGGGTCCGCAAAATCAAACCAAATTTGGAATTAAACCATTTTACCAACATCATAACGATAATTATACAAAATTAATCGGACTCATCCAAAATATCTAAACTCTAGCAGAAACTACAATTATGGCAATTTTAATGACAAAAAATCACCTCAAAAAATCAGATCGCGTCGGGGAGTATCACGAGATAGATCGTTGAGTAATACGAATAGACATTCTAATGTCGCTTTAGTGATACACAGGCTAACATTGAACAGGGTAAAAGGAAGCTGAAACTCATAATGGCTATGTTGTTGTTTTCTCTAGATTGTACCCAAGTCAAAGATTGTTCAGGAATGCTCTATTACTCTTTATCCAGCCCTTAGGGCGATCACGAGACGCTTGCGTTTGCGGACTCATACCTTGCTAGTCTACCTTGCAGTCTGTACGGCCACCTGCTGTCATGTCAGTACACTCACCTGGACAGGGCTCTTTCTAAGTTTTATTCGATGATTCAAGGGATTTGTCAAACGCTCAATATTTCAGGCTCTCTCGTATTTGACTCAGGTTGCCAGCACAGTCGGCGTCGCGGGACTTTCGTGGATCAACCAAGGTTGTGCACACGGGCAGGGTTTGTCAAAGTGTGTAAAAACGTTTGGTGGCACAATTGAAACATTTGCCACTGCTATTATTGATCTTAATCTTAATACACCATTGCATTTTTATCAGGCAAAGATTCAAGCTTGTCTCCTTTCCGAATCCTCATTTGTGATATTGAATACTATTGGTCGCATACATGGTATTAAAGAGTGTACACCACAGCAAATAATTGCTGAAATGGGAAAGAGCGGGACTATTCAAAAATGCATAATGCAGTTGTGGACTAGAGCGCAAAGCTTACTAAGTATGTCGCATGATACCATACTATCGCGAAACCTACAGTTCATACCACTTGTGATGATGATGCTCCTATTTCACGGGATAGTTGTGTTTGCAAACATGCAAAAAGATATGAGAGTGATTCATTAAAAAATTGTTTCAGGTCATTTAGTCGAACAAAAAATAATGTACCAGCAACAAACTTGCAACATCTGTAGAGAGCCTGAGGTTATACTTAAAAATGTGGATTTTGGTGTAGTGTGTAAATACGAGGAAAAGGATCTCATCCTTTATGTTTCTCAGATTTATAGTCCCAATCTCTGTATGAGATCTCGTATATTACCACGACATGCGCATGACTCGCAATGTGCCGGGCCATATGGTTTTTCGCTCTTACCCCAATCCTCAGAGAGTGCTTTATTTTCGGCCATTTCTACAGTCTGGCCCAGGCTGGGCCGGTCCATAAAGGACATCACTCTCTATTGTCGGTCTTGTTTGATATGTCAAAAGTTATGTACGGGAGGGGTTCCATTTCATGCCGGCTCCTATTCAACAGCTAAGCTGCGGACATCCGATTAGGGACCATTTGATAAAAATAGCTATAGACTATTATTGAGGTCCTATGCTACCATCTGCTAGAGGGCAAGCAACGCATTATTCCTTACGGTGCATTGGATATGTTGCACATCGCTGGCCCCTGAAAGCTCAGCCCTCTCAAGAACGCACTGGCATCTCCAGTGTAGCAGAGGCATTGATGTATAATCTGTTTCTCACGCATTGGTTTTCCACGGTAAAGATCTTGTCGGATCATGGGTGTTCAGTTCCATTTCTGAATCCAATGTCTCAAGTTATTTGAAGTACATTAGGTGTATAGACAGATCTCTCCTTAAGTTCTCTATTATCATCCGATGGTCAAATGGGTGAGGTTAATTTGAGCGTCTAAAATAGGACACTCAAGCAGTTGTGTGGTATGTGTTAAGATGACCCAGAGACCCATCCCCAAGACTGGGATACGGGTCCGCTACCGCTTGTCTCTTTGCGTATCGCGAAGTACAAAAATCAAGCAAGCGGGTGTTTTCTCCCCCCTTATATTGTTTTGGCACTCGTATTCAAACGTTGTTTTTGTCGCATGCAACCACGCGGTCCGATGTCGTTAGTCATGCGCACGACTTAATTGGTTGGTACGAGAATATTGAAGAGGAAACTCAATCCTCTTATGGAGTATGTGATCTCTCTTGAGAAAGAAGACTCAAGTTTAGATGCATTAGATTGCGACTGCATCATCCGAACAAGCCAAAGAACAAAGCTGCGTATCTATTTGGCCAAAACAAATATATAGACGTCTTCGCCAGCTTATACCTGGTGATGAAGCTTTTGTTCCTTACTACCCTGCGCATCAAGAACTAATCCGTCTTTTAATAACCTGGAGAGGTCCTTTCAGGATCATCTCAAGAATATCCGATGTCGACTACATCGTTGATGTTAATGGTATCACATTACAACCTTCCACCATTTAATATGTTGAAGGAATCTTACTCACGTCCTGCTTATCTACAATCAGTGTTCACCGCAACTGACGATCCTACAACTCCTATTCAAAACTATTCTAGTTTGTCCGTCATCCAAGAAGAGGAATCTTCTTTCGATGATGTACAACTACCAATACAGTTGTACCACTCCATTCCACTGAGAAATGGAATGATGTTACTATCTCATCTACTCTTACTGATGATCAACGTCAGCAAGTCTCTAATATTCTACACACGTATGAGGATGTCCTCACTGACATCCCAGGTCATACGTCAGTCATCCAACATGACATTATTCTGACTGACGATACACCGATTCGAGTTCGCCCATATCCTATTCCTTTACACTTTCGTGATAAGGTTGATAAGGAATTGGATGACATGCTTCAATTAAATATAATTGACCCATCTTCATCACCATAATCTTCTTCTATGGTAATCTTTCGGAAGAAGGATCAATACAATATAACGTCTTTGCGTAGATTACAGGGAAAATTAAACAAAGCATTTACAAATATTCGATGCGGAACCATTACCTCTTTTAGACGGACTTATTAGAGAAAATTATCTCATGCCACATTCTTTTTCCGAAAATTTGACCTTTCCAAAGGGTTATGGCCAAGTGCCCAATTACACCCTAAAGCAAAGCCATTCACCGCTTTCTCGACGCACCTACGGGGTCTTTTTCAATGGAATTTTATGCCATTCGGTTCATAATGAATGCGCCAGCTACTACCTTTGTACGCATGATGCGCCGCATATTGTCTCATCGTCCCGATGTCATTACTTATATAGATGACATCTGTCTTTTCAGTGACTCTTGGGATGAACATATTCAGGGTTTAAAATCTTTACTTTCTACCTTAAGGGATTATAACTTAACAGCGAAACCTTCAAAGGCTTTTGTCGGTTTTCATGACATCTCATTTCTTGGTCACCGTATAGGTCGCGGTTTAATGTTTATAACAGGAAGATAGTAAGTCTCATTTAAATTTTTAAACATCTCAGAGTAAACAAAAAAAAACAATGTTATCGTTAGCGCTCTTTAAGCGTAAAGGTCTAATATAGTTCTATGTAAATAAATTTACATCTTCTGACATTTCTAACTGCACCTTATTAGTATCAAATATACAATAAAACGGGCACACCTAATGTAAATATAGAAGCGTGAGGGTATGGATCTGCGTGCCTCTCTTCTAATACAGAAGCGTATTCTAAATTTACAAATGTCTTTTCCTCTTATGTTAACTTATAATATACTAAATATACTGCACCTCTTTCTTCCGTTACTGCAAGAAAAACAGGCATCAACAATGTAATAAAGTGGGTCGCAGGATCATTGAAACGGCTTTTAAGATTATATAAAACGGCCCATTTTTTTCAAATAAGCCCTCCGTGTTTAACAACTTGCAACAAAGATTCTCACCTTTGTTCTTCGCATCAGTGAGCTTCATTCCGCCACGCTATTTTTCTTTTATCGCGGCAAGTTTTGATGCAGGAATACTGGAGGCACCTTATTTTCACTTTATGTACTAGATCACCAGAAAGCTTACGACAGATGCGAGATGAAGTACTTCCGTTCTAGATAAAGAGCTCCTCTGCTCTTGTCTGGTCCATCACCAAATTTTCAAAACTGGATCGTTATCTCCTTCGGATCACACTTTGGTGGTGGAATCCGACACCAGAAAGCTCTTACTGCACATGAACACAAGGGAACGTGAAAGTCATCAATAGTCAGCGCGTTTACGCTATTGCGCTTCAAGACGTTTACACATTTTTGAGAGATACGAGCTATTACTGGAGTACACAGAATGTGTTTCTGCAGAAACTGTCTTTCAAGAACGTGCCCTAGTGAACAAATGTCGAAAATTAAACCACTTCCCAGATGGTGGAACGTCCTCCTCACGAAACATGAATAAAACTTTGTACATGGTCACTACTGATTTATACATCTGTGGAGACTATGTGTAGTTCTGCAGTATTCGTATATATATAACTTTTCAGGAAATATACTTACCTATGGATTATAACATTTATTTCTTGTGAAGTAACGTTTTGTTAGAACGGAACAGTGATATTAAAGTAACATTTTTTTTTTTTTTAGTATGGAAACATTGGTAAGAGTGACAAATAGACAATAACTATTGTTATGGAACAGATCACCCTACATATCGTGTTCGTAACCGTATTTCAGACCTGGTACATTGAGCACATATTCTTGTCGATTTAACTAGTTCTAAAAGAATATTAACAATGAGTGAAATTGAAATCACTTAGAATAAATTAGTAATTAGTTATTTGTTCATAAATTACGTACTATTAATTCGTATAATTCAATTTAATCAATTTGATAGATTATAAATCACACATCTAATAACTTTATTAGTGTTTTGCAATACGTGTATTCACGTATCCCACTACATGATATCTCACTTTTAGATAACTAGTCAAACTTACTAGTGTTAGGAAATAGTAAGTGCGTTTGCTTTCTTAAAGTGTTTAATTATGCTTTGTTTCATTTTGCATGTTGTATTTTAAACGTTTCTGTTTTATTGATTCTGTTAGCATTGATCATCATCAGTGTTGCTGTTCATTTTCATTTTTTGAAATCATATGTTTCAAATTTCTTTTAAAAAAATTTGGTTGAATTTTATTATCATCTTTTTTTTTATGGTTTATTTCATTTTCATTTTCAACTTCTTTTTACTTCGAATATTACCACATCGTTCCAAAGTAGGTCGATGGTGGATGTGTGCTTTAATGCATACTATCATTTAGTTATATTGTTTTCATTTAATATTCTTTTCTTAATATGATATAATTTTATGCATGTCATAAATCTTGTTGTAGTTTTGACTCACCTCTCTCGAGTAATTAGTTCGAAAAAAATTATTAGAATTAATTTTTTTAAGGGGAGGTGATAAGGGAGCTGTTACGTACATTTATTACCTACGGGGGTAGTCTTCGGTCCTGCCAAATGTACGCACCAGTTTTATATAGTTCTATTATTTGTGCGTTCGATTGATTCACGCACTGACGTGCACAATGCTGTGTGAGTTGCTTTGGTCGCACGTGTAACCTAGTTGAGGAGTTTCTGACGTCATGTAAGGGGCAGCTCGGACCATATTTATGTCCGCTGTGTTATCCTTTGATTTTGGCAAATTTGAAGAAGCCATCAGTTGTATTCGTATCTATTGGTCTTCATGGCGAAGCCAATAGTGGAAGTATGAAGTAAGTGTCGCCCCATTTCTTATGGCAAGTTTAAATTATGTAAATTAAAGTATCAGGCCGCTCCTATTAATGGTCTAGCGGGAATTCATCGGAGATGACATTCCTAGAATTGGACACACGGAGTCGATAGCCTTTGGAATCTTTTCGTCGTAGAGGGAGAATCCCATATGTGGAATCAAGTTAATGAATATATATATGCTTCACATGTTTAATATGCCGTTTTACCTATGCCAAAGTCGTGGCATGGATACCGAGAGGTTAGCCAAGATGAAACACTAACCTGGTTGTATTGTTATATCTGCCTTTGTTTGGATTTGATATGCTATCTAAGAATTTTATGAAGAAAGTCTGGGATGCTTACAAGTATGATATAAATTATTGCTCCGTGAGAATGAATCCGTTTGCCTTAATAAACGTCCTTGGGAGAAGGTCAACGGACGTTAATACCATGTCTGTTATATCAATTGCTGATGTTGTTTTATTTGTTAAGAGTCTTGTATGTTGAGTGGAAATGGAACATATTCCTTACAATAGTCAACTTTATTAAAATCATCAACAGCTGGTAATTGTCAAAGGTTTATTTGTTTGCTTTCAACAATGCAACAAGTCAATTCAAAAATCTATATACAAAATGCAGTTCATCAGTTTGTGCAGACATGCATGCCGGCGGCATTTATATTCATAATCAGGCAATGTGTTATTGCTGATTCAAAGTTCATATTTTATCTCCTATATATTTTCCTTCTGTGATCCTGTACCAGGGGATAGCACTTCTTATGCTACTGGGTTTCTTTTTGCTTTATATATCGCTCCATATTTTCCTTGGTCCGTAGGGAGATGTATCATGTTTCCACTTTTCTTCAATCTAAGTGCATGTCGTCGTTCAGAGACATGGTCTAACCAAATACCTTGGCAAGTCAAATGCATTAAAGTTTGTTCATACTAACAAGGGTTTTGAAATCACAATAATCATATAACCACATGATGATCCAGAATAAAATACTGAATAAACCTTCATACATTTTGTTGAGTTCTCGAACAAAGAATTATTGAACCGAAAGAACACATCTTTCTACATCGCGGTTCAAATCAAGACTGCTTAATTATGGCGTCCGTTCTCGCTGGGGAAAAGCTTCTGAGCTCCCTAATTGGGTTTTAAAAAATCACGTGACTAATTTTTGACACGTAACGCGACTCTTAGCCTAATTAAAATTTGTGCCACTGAATTTCTTTATAATCTGTTTCTAGGAAAGTAGAAATTTATATGCTAATCTGGGTTTTATTTTTCTTTGGTTAGAAAATAGCCTGTCTCCAAAGAAATAACGATGTACACGGCTACATATAGATCCCGGGGTCCTGCAAATGTATCCCATAGGGAGACATTTGAGTACTATCAAATCTTAAAAAAAATATCCCAAAAATTTCCCAAGTTCAAAAAAATTTTCAGAAAAATTTAAAGTTCAAAAAAATTTTCTAAGTCCAAAAATATTTCAGAAAAATTTAATCTAATTCCTACACTGGGGTCCTATGTCTATATGAGATCAACTTCTATATAACAACTTAGTGATGGACATCAACTTCAAAAATTTTAAACTAATCCAGCATTTTACAACATTTTTCATCAAATTTTCAAATTGGCAGCACTGAACAACAAAATAGTCAAAACATCCATAAGGTCATCACTCAAAAAATGTGACGAGTGGCAACATTGGGAAACATGAACAACACAAATTCCGTTTATCATAATACAATAGTGAATCAAAGGGCTGGATATGCAATCTCTTTTGCAAAGTGTAATAATCTTAAACAAATTTTGTATACATGCTAAAATAAATACACCTGTGGAGAAAAGAGGATAGCATGCAATAATAATTTTGGGTATGACATTTGTTATAATGTGACTAAATATGCTGTTAAGTAGATATCATAGTGGGATCAGTGCGCTGGATCGAAGTGATAGATAATAGATGAGTTAAGATAATTGGGAACAAAGATATTAGTATCAGGTAAGAACATTTCTCGTGCAAGGATGCCTGCATGAAGATGCACTAAGATGCATGTAAAAGACAACACTGAGCTCTCGAGCTGCAAGGACAAGAAGTCGAGCTAAGGAGGTGTGAAGGATGGTTATTTCAAAATATACAGCAATCTCATAACAAAATCATTGTGACACATGTGCTATAGGTGAGGTTGGGTAAATTAACATTCTAAACATCAAAAACTGTCTGTGACTAATGAGTGTGTCTGTAAACTCGTAACACAGTATCTTGTCAGTTTTGTTTTTTTTTTTCATTTTTTTAACTCGTAACACAGTATCTTGTCAGTTTTTTGTCAATTTTTTTCATTTTTATTCATTGCTTTCACAAAAGACCGTGCATGGAAAAGCCACAATGTCTTTTCAAACAGCTTCGTGAGTTCTGCGGCATGCGAGGAATCTTGGTGAGAGGAGGTGAGTCATCAGATTCTGTTTTATAGGCGCGTTTGACACTGGAGCTGGCTGGTACAAATAAGGTGCTATCTGTATCACTAGTTTCAATAGTACTAGCTGGGTCTGGTGAATCAATATCTGTTTCTCGTTCATATATATCCACCATTTCTCTGTCATTTTGTTCGTTGGGGTCTGACAAAACTGCACTGGGGTTGACACTGTTTTCTCTCCTTTCTTGTTCCGTTTCGTCTCCATACAGATTGGTGGTATATGGTTCAACAAACTGCTTGGGGATAGTTTCTTCAGGATCTGATAGTTTAGAACGACCAACCTTGTTCTGTTGGTATGGCAGTGTTTGGTTGTCACTAGTATTCCAACTGGAGCTGCCTGAACTGGGAGTGTGGTACGTATCGACTGACGAATGGTCACTGCGGGAGTAAGTTTGAGTGTGGACAAACATTGACTTGGTATTGTCATCTCTTGATGTTTGAGGCATGATTTCTTCATTTCTAATACGCAGGTCTCTGTCTTGGAGTCGATTACGCAATTCTGCCTGTGGGATATCTTCCTCGCTTTCGGACGTGTCTCGTTGTTGTCTTGCCCGATGTATTGCGTCAGTGGGTGGTCTGGGTACGTGGTCGTACTGGTAGAATTCAGAGTCTGTCGTCTCCGACTCTGATAAGTCCGTCGACTCTGTACTGGATGGATTATAATATAAGGTGGCTTTTCTGACTGGTCTGGTAGTTGTAGTCAGAGGTGTAATGGGTCTGTGATTATCGATCCTGAGTTGTTTTGCATGAGCTTTTGTTCTGTGGTTTTTCTCTTCATTCCAGATATTGAAGTTTACAGGCGTCGTTCGTTCTGTAATTTTGTATCCATCTAACCATCGGTCGTCGAATTTTGAGCTGCAGACATGTTTCTTGTAGTATACTCTGTCTCCTATTTTGAACGTTGGTAGCTTGGCTGATTTATCATGTTGTTTCTGCTTTTTGTAAAATGCCTTCTGCGTATTATGGTGTGCAATCTGGTGAGCTTTTTGCATTTCTTTAAGAATTATTTCTATGGGGTCTTCTCCCATATATTTTTGCTGTGGACGAAGGAGGTTGTCTAAAGGAAAGTTTGGCTCCCTTCCGTACAGCATGTAAAATGGTGACATCCATGTGGTATCGTTCATGTTTACTCGGATGGCTTTAAGAGCTTGGTTAATGTATAGGTCCCAGTATTGGTGGTTCCCCTTGATATATTTGCTAATAATATCATGTAGGGTGGCATGCATGCGTTCATTTCTGCCATTTGCATTAGGACAATAGTAACTGGTTGTAGTATGTTCGATATTCAGCTAGTGTACGGTGGCTTTAAATGGGTTACCGATAAACTGTTTACCGTTGTCCGAAATGATTCGTTTTGGACAGCCATGCCTGGGAATGAATTCTTGTAAAACAATTTGCGTGATGGACTGCGATGTGGCATCACTGAGTGGGTAGCTTTCTGGCCAAACAGAGTATTGGTCAACTATGTGCAGGAGGTATTTGTTGCCTGATTGGGTGAGTGGGTAGGGACCTGATATGTCAATGCTTACTGTTTGCATAGGATAATGGGAAGGTTGCATTTCTTGAAGGGGAATTAAATGTGGCTTCATGTTTCGCAATTTACATGTTCTGCAGGTGGCCACGTACTCTGTAATGTCTTTGTACATAGTTTGCCAATAATACCTTCTCTTTATGACATCAATTGTTTTGTCTCTTCCCATGTGCCCGTTGTTATCATGGAACTGTAGCAGTACTTCTGGGATTATATGTGTAGGAATGACTTTTCTTAGTGTCCCTTCTTGTTTATGATCGATATAATATAGAGCTCCATCCGTTGGGTGTACTGTAAAATCTTTACTTTTTGTTGGGTTTTTCTGGACGTATGTGAGCAACTTGACAATTTCTGCATCTTTTGCTTGTTCTACTCTCATGTCAAACATATCTTTACTTTCTTCTTCTACTTGAGTGGCGGAATCTGAGGTACTTCTTCGACCTGGTGAAGTAATTTCATTAATTTCTTTAGCATTATCGTCAATCTCTGAGGATGTGCCATCATTTTTGACTCTATTTGTTTTTACTTCAGTTTCATCATCATATTTAATTCTAGATAGGAGATCTGCACATATGTTTAACGTACCAGGGATATATTCGATAGTGGTGTCATAGGACTGCAAATTCATGGACCATGTCTGTAACTTCTTGTAGCGAAATTTGGTTCCTCTTGCTTTGTTGTGGAAAAGAAAAATGTGTAGCGCGACTCCCACGCACACACACCAGCGCAAGGTCAGCGCGGCGGTCTTTCTTTGAAGTTTGTAGTAGACGGGAAATGTGAATTACGGTTAAAAGCCATACAGTATTACCGAAGAATGATGAAATAGCTAATAAGAATGAATGGCGGACTTTCAAAGTTTGCATTTACTGGACATTAAATTATTAACTACCGACGAACGCCCGGTTGGAATAATATTAAATACAAATAATTCAACAAAGGAGATAGACTAGGAATTATATCCAAAAGGATATTATTCAAATATAAATAGTTTTAAAGATAATTAATATTTTTCACCTTCATCACATCGGCTAAAAGTTAGCTAATAATCTTTAAAAATTTATTACACTAACAAGCCTCAACGGATTTGTATAAAACTTATATGTAATGAAAGCCTCATCTGGGGAAAAGGAAATGATACATAGAAAGGACGGAAGAATATAAGTGTGTAGTGAACAGAAGAAAAAAACAAGTACAGGAAAAACACAGATTGCTTCAAATAGCCTCAAACCAGGAGATGAAACGAAAATCTTTTGGGAATTTTAGGGGTGTTTTTTCGTATGCGTGAGAGACTGAAATATAAGGACAGAGGGACGCGTTGAAAATCACACACACCAAATCCAGAAGCCAAAGTGAGAAACTGGAAGACAGTATCTGCAAGAAATGTTATTTTTTCATGCTGCATGCAGGGCAGATTAACTTCAACCAAAATAATCTCACCGTGAGCTTATAGATCCTAAGAGGGTATGTAAGTTTATTAAAGATATATGTTATGAGATAAAACCATATCATTTTATTTCAGATTTTATTTCTGATTGATTGTATCAGATATAATAAAAAAGAGAATGACGCTAACCAGAGATAACCTTCACCGGCATTGTCAGGAAGAATAACCACTAACTGGTTAGCCACATATATCATGGCTAGTTCTTGCCTGGAAGCTTACGACATACCAGGAAGTACATAAGTGACTTGACATCCATAAGTGGAAGGCAAAGGTTATATCGTACCCATGTATCATAACCTATGATTTATTCATGTAATTTGTTAATTCTGCACAGTATACATTATCTTATCATGCTATCTCTGTAACATACTACCATGATTCATTCATTTATATACAAACACTGAAGACATGGTCGCATCATGAACAGTAGTTGGTGGTGAGATTGTTGGAACAACATGGCCACCTATTACTTCTTGTTCCAGGTTTTTATTATCAATGTTTATGATCATTCCTGATCGAGAAACTAAAGACTTGAAGAAGTTGATCCTGCTCACTGAAGCCTAGAGGTCAACCAAACTTCAACACCTTAGTCCCCCGTAGTTATAGGGCGGGCTGAAGGAAAGTCTTCCGTACGCCAGTGTGTCGGAGGAACCTCGAGCAGACGTGGCTAAAGTTGAGTTTCTTTGTATCCATCCAACAAATCCTGTGAGCAGTTTCTAAAACGACTGTCTAATGATGACAACTAGATGGCAAGAGATAATGTGACAATCCTTTTGTTGTAAATTCAGTGGAAGATAAATCCAAGACTTTTTCTATTAGTTATTTTAATTTGTAACTGTAAATAATCATACATTTTACCATCTTCCAACACCCATTTATCATTACAAGAATATATAGATGTACATAATAAATTGGATAATTGTACTCATTTGACTTGTTAAATTTTTAACTGTTAAATTTTGAGTTACCTTTTCAAATTTAATTATATTATCACATAGGGTTACGATAGCGAAAGTAGCAACTTATACTTCTGAAGCCTAAATCTATTGTCCAGCTCAGAGTATTCACAGCTGTAACTCACTTGTGATACCAGTGTACTTCTCGGGCACTGGAACTTCATACTTTCTGGAGAGAGATTCTACTTCTGCTCTACCACTATTATCATAATAGGAAAACCTTTCGCTACACTTCTTAGGCTGTTCTTGTGTTTTGGTGAGCCAGTTAACTAAAGGCTGATGATCAGTTCGGATAATGAGTTTGGTTCCTCTAACATAAAAGTCCAATTTCTGTACTGCATAGTGAATGGCATATGCTTCTTTCTCAGTGGTGGTCCACCGTTTCTGTGACTTTGACAATGCGTGGGATAAGAATGCAATGGGTTTCTCATTTGGGATGTTTGGTAGGATGGGTGTTTCATCTTCTAGTACTGGTTGTACCAAACACGCACCGATTGCGTTATCCGAGGCGTCGGTGTATAGTATCATGGGCTGAGAAATGTCTGGATGTCCAAGAAGCGGAATTGTGGTTAGGGCATTTTTAAGATATTGAAAAGATTTCTGGCATTCCTCTTTCCACCTGAAACCTGCATACTTGCGGGTAAGGGCTATTAATGGTTCAGCTGCTCTGGAGAAATTTATGATATGGCGCCTACTGGGCAGTAATTCTTAGGAGGTCAAATGGCAAAATAAACCAAAAACAAAAAAAAAAAACCTACCATGGTCAAATCTATAACTGATGACGAAGCCTCACGTGGAATACAATTTAGTTTCTGTCTTAAGAAATTCACACTTCGACAGTTTTTAAACTTTATTTGGTGGTGCCTGAGTCTATCGAAAACTATTTCTACCTTGCGCAAGGACGGCCAGCGATATGGTCTTCTAACAAATAATAGCGTGCCTGCGGTATGTATCAGTATATCGTTATATATGCTAGGGTGAATGGTTGTAAACCCTTTAACACTTCGTCCATGAGTGACAGGGTGAGGGAGATGGCGGTGGAATCTTTTAGCAATGCTATATGTTGCTGGCGATCCTTTTTAGACCAAATGGCATCACATTCCAAGAGAAACTACCGACGTGCGAACAGAATGTGGATTTCTGCTTTGCCTCAGGTGTTATGGGGATGCACCAAAAGCCTGACCTTGCATCAAGTGTGGTAAAGTAGGTAGACTTTCCCAACGTCGCAAGTAGATCGTCTATTCTCCGATAAATTAAGGGCAAGGGGTAGGAAATGACTTTGTCACATTATCTATTAGTGATTTTGTTCAGGAGATGCTAACACGGTAGTCACAAGGGAGGTATGGACAGGGAGTCTGGCAGTATAGGAGGTACATAATTTCACTCAAAATTAGAAGGGGCCTGGAGTAACTTTTATTTGGTAAAATCAGCGACTGGAAAGCCATCTTTCTTGGATTCTATCGTGCACTGTGTTAACTGGCTACTATCACTATGGGAGAGGACCCACTTCACTGGACCATATATGTTGCTGATCTGGATCTTCGATGATTCCTGCCTGTAGCATTTCATTTATAGACCTTTCCACCAGTTCTCTGTTTTTCAAAGGCGTATGGTAGGGTTTGAGGTGTATTGGTTCCCTTGTATGTTTCAAAGGCGTATGGTAGAGGTTGTTGTTTGTATGTCTATTGTGACAGTGTTTGTTCTGCCTAATTCCATGTCGTTGAGTGCGAATACGTCGTGGTGTTTTTCCACATACGTTTTCAATCGTGGCCTATTTTCTTCTGTGGTGTTCAGGGTTGCTAGTAACTGGGATACCCTCTCTCTGTATTTATGGTCTGCTATGATATTTCTGGTCTGTCTTGATGCCTCTGTTTCTTTCCCGTAGTATTGGGGCATTTTTCCTGCATCTTGTGAACATCTCTGCTCCTGGTATGTGGCTTTCTTTTGAGTACTTCTTTGCCGTTCGTTGGGCTGTTTTTTTGTATTGTTCCCTCTGCCATCTGCCGTGTGCATTTTCATTTGTCACTGCATTTACTGTATATACGTTTCTTAATTTATTTCTGGGGTAGTTATTATCGTGCCATTGTTTCTGATTATTGCTGCCGTAACTGCGCCTATCCGCGTGCGTTACTGTATGTCTTTCTCTTGTGCTATAGGGCTGTCTTCTTTCTGTGGGTGCAATTTTATTTTTCTTGCCGTTTTCAACCTTGCTGCTATAGTATCCTCCTGTGGTGGAGTAATATAAGAATTCTTCCTTTTCCTCGGGACGTTCAATTGGTTTTGGGACTGCATCATATCTGCCTGTTTCTGCATTATATAGATACTCCATGGGGCATGTATCTCTGTCCTGTAGCTTCTGATATCCTCCTGGCAGGACAATTTCTGTTTCTCAGTTTCTCTGTGATATACAGCACTTCATCTTTTTTCTTCGTGTGTTGGGGCGCAAAAATGAGTGATTATAGTCATTTTCATACCGTGGCCTTACTCTTCTTATATATGGACTGGTTCGTTTCTGCCTTCCGGGTAGGGTATGCTGTGGTGTAAAAGAACTGTGGCTGGTATTTCTGTCTATTTTTCTATAGGAACTATAGCTATTTACTTTTTGTGTGCCATGGTTATTTGTACTGCGATTTCGTGCACTATGTCCAGTGAGAGTGGTTGAGACAATTTGTGAATGGTCTCTATTGGTTGTAGTTTGTCTTAACGTTGACTTATCTACCTGTGCTACAATTGTGCCTCTATTTATAGTGGTAGTTTTTCCTGACATATTCAATATCATGATGGGGAAATCTCTGGACTTCGAGACTTCAGCGATTACCTCTGTAATTTGCAACAATGGGTCATCGATAATACTTTCTTCTGCTAGGGGCTGTATTTGGATTGATTGCCCTGGTGTGATGTACTCAGAATTTTTTACTCTGCCTTTTGCTATAACTAGGGAGTTTGGGGCTACCGTTATGGGAGCTGTGAGTCTTACCAAGGAAGCGATGTGGATATCGTCCTGGAGATCAATGTAAATATTGTTGACTTTAATTTTCTGGAAGTCATAGTATATTCGAACTTTGTGTTTGTTAAAGAAATCTCTCCCTAGGATAAGGTTTCTAGACATGCCTTTTGTAATGACAAATGGGTGTTCAAAATTTGTTTCACCTAAGGAAAATTTTACCCATGCTGTCCCAACTGATTTTAGTCTTTGTCCTGTGACTGAAGCTAGGTGTGTTTTGGACGGTTGGAAACGTACCAAATGTTGAATCTTCTTAAACAGCTGGAACCTAATAAGGCTGATGGATACTCCTGTATCTACCAGTGCTCTATACTGTTGGCCTTGTATAGACATGATGCAGGAACTGGGGTCCGGATTATTTTGGTTCCATCATTCAGCATTTCTTCATTATGTATTATTCTGGATGGGCTCACTTGACAATTTCTGTTCTGTTTTGTTTCGTTTGTTTTGGACCATTTTCTATGGCGGTCATCCTCACTAACGGTCCTGCTTAGTGAGTGGCACGTCCGTTTCCCTGACGCATGAGGGGTTGAGGTGTGTCTCTGGTATACTGATTTCTGGTGTAATCACGTCGGGGTGGTGCGGGTTGTTGTGGTTGGGAACCGCCCTCTCTTCTGAATGGTGCATTATTGTAATTTGCTCTGCAGGACTTGTAACCATGTTCGAACCTACCGCATGTAAAGCACCCATTTGGATTGACATTATTAACGTCATTTGGCCTCTGTGTGGGGGGTCTGTAGTTGCGGGGCCTATCATCCTGTTGTCGTGGGCGAGTCCATTGCCTCCTGGCATGGTCAACCTCCATAGGTTCATGCTCAGTATAGTCCCTATGGTCTAGTCGGGGTTCCCTACCTATTCTTTGTTGGAACCTTCGGTGAACATTTTCTTCCTGTATTGCTGCTTGTATTGTTTCAGCAATTGTCTTCGTGTCTTTTCTAAAGAGATGAATTCTGATATTGTCTGCTCTAAGGCCATCAACAAATGTCCCCACCAGCTGTATTTCCACATCAGGTGTGGTAGGTATTTCTATACAAAACGCCTCTTCTGCCATATTGAGGAATCTATCTCCAAAAAGCTGTACTGATTCATCTCTTTCCTGTTTCATGTTTCTAAGGACTGACCAAGCGTGCATTTTGTCTATGATTTCGCCATACCTCTGGGTTAGCTCTTTTCTAAGGGACGCGTAGGTCTCTGTGGGGTACTGCTGGGAGCTCCTTCTTAAAAAATCAGTCACTAATGAATCGGAGCTTAACAGAGCGATTTTCTTTTTCTCGTCATCAGTTATTACCTCTGCTATTGACGCAAATTTTTCCATGTCGGCCAACCATCTTCTGAATCTTTTCTTGTCTCCATCAAACGGTTGGACGATGGATCTGACTTGGGTGAATTTTGCGTAGTTGTCAGCCTTCTGTAAGTTTTCAGTGATGTGCTGTAGTGCTATCATTGTAAGTCCTTCCATATTCTGATTGTCTCGGGGCTGTAGTGGTTGTGCTTGCGCGGATTGGTTTTGCGGTTGCTGCTGTTGTACTCCTAGTTTTTGGAAATTTTCCATTAATTGCTCCATCGTCTTTTATTGCTCTTAACAAGAGGACTAGTCACGGTCACCAAATAGGGGTTATATGTTACCGTCCCAGTGTTTCCTATTTACTTGTAGAACTGGGCACAGTACCAAATGGGGGTGTTATGTTGCCGGGGTGTAGGTTTCTTATTAGTACCGGCACGGCACTAGATAGTGTTCTATGTTTTTCGAGTGAGTTTGTTTAACTGGCCATTCGCCAGAGGTGTTTCTTAGCTCACTTAGGTATAGTGGACCAGGTTCGTATTGATTTTATTTAACGTCCTCTCAATTGCTGATGTTGTTTTATTTGTTAAGAGTCTTGTAAGTTGGGTGGAAATGGAACATATTCCTTACAATAGTCAACCTTATTAAAATCATCAACAGCTGGTAATTGTCAAAGGTTTATTTGTTTGCTTTCAACAATGCAACAAGTCAATTCAAAAATCTATATACAAAATGCAGTTCATCAGTTTGTGCAGACATGCATGCCGGCGGCATTTATATTCATAATCAGGCAATGTGTTATTGCTGATTCAAAGTTCATATTTTATCTCCTATATATTTTCCTTCTGTGATCCTGTACCAGGAGTTGGCACTTCTTATGCTACTGGGTTTCTTTTTGCTTTATATTTTCCTTGGTCCGTAGGGAGATGTATCATGTTTCCACTTTTCTTCAATCTAAGTGCATGTCGTCGTTCAGAGACATGGTCTAACCAAATACCTTGGCAAGTCAAATGCATGAAAGTTTGTTCATACTTACAAGGGTTTTGAAATCACAATAATCATATAACCACATGATGATCCAGAATAAAATACTGAATAAACCTTCATACTTTTTGTTGAGTTCTCGAACAAAGAATTATTGAACCGAAAGAACACATCTTTCTACATCGCGGTTCAAATCAAGACTGCTTAATTATGGCGTCCGTTCTCGCTGGGGAAAAGCTTCTGAGCTCCCTAATTGGGTTAAAAAAAATCACGTGACTAATTTTTGACACGTAACGCGACTCTTAGCCTAATTAAAATTTTAACCACTGAATTTCTTTATAATCTGTTTCTAGGAAAGTAGAAATTTATATGCTAATCTGGGTTTTATTTTTCTTTGGTTAGAAAATAGCCTGTTTCCAAAGAAACAACGATGTACACGGCTACAATCCCTCACGCTGACCTTTGTTTTCTTTAAGCATATATGGGTTTTGTTCTTATGTGGGGAATGTTTCTTTGACTAGATGTACATGATTTCTTCACGGGTTTGGTTAGGTTTTTAGATCATGCATATGGAAACGACGATGATCCTATGCACGGAATACCCGGTCGAACACCATGTATATAGTTACCAAAATGTTCTTGTGGGACAAATCAACACTGTGCTTTACTTGATCTACCATTCTCCAACTTTGCAAAGTGCATAGTAGCTAAGATGTTGATGTGATTCATTTTTGCTTTTGTCTTTTTTTTTCTATGAGGATTCACAGTTTATAAAGAAGAGTTATGTATGAAGCCTCCTTTGGTTGTAGTGTCATATGATTAAATATTGTGCAATGTTAGGTATTCAGATATTGTTTGTTGTGGATATCATATGTACATAGGTCATTATTTCCTTCTGCCCATAATTAAGTATTGCATGTTTTTTTAACGTATCCCGTTCACACCCTGATGGGTTATAATTAAGACATATAGTGTAATAAATTCAAGACAATAAACTCAGATATTTCATGCAATGAATGTGTCCTCTCTTGTTTAATTGCCTGCGGATGCAACAGTTTCAAGTTGTGCAATTTATTCCTTTCCTTTTGCTTCTGTTTTGCGTAATAATAAAAATGAGGACGCTGGGGAAAATAAGAGTTGTAAATATTCTCAAAATTATGTGATGAACTGCAAACTTTTCCCCGCGAGAAAACCTTTTGCAGTACTTTTGTTAGATCGGTGGAATACGCTCGATACTTTATGTTTATTTACACATGGATACTTCACCGTGGACAACACATCGATACTTCACCGAGGACCAACGCCGGGGGCACTAAAGGTAAATTTTACCACTTGAGACTTCCTCTGCTTTTGAGAAACCCGCAGGCTTTTTGTCAATTTGATGTTACATCTTTTTACTGCAATCTATAAACTGCTTGAAAATTTATTTGTGGCTTTTTAGTGCATTAAAAGCCTGTGTTTAAAATATTTTATTTTTATTTTTTATTTTCTTCTTTTTAGTGTTTTTTTTTATTTTAATTTTTTTTAATATTTAAGTCACATGTAATCGATCCGCTAATGACAATATCAGTTTGCGATAAACGAGTCCAGAGCACAGAAGGCGGATTTCATTATTCAGTATATTAAACGGAAATTTAATAATTTATTTTGTTTTATTGTTTTTTAAATTGTGATAAGAGTTGTAAATTACACTTTTTTAATGTAGTTGTCAGTTGTGTGTGTGTCTGAGCACGCGCCAGCGATAGTGTGTATGTGGAGTGTGAAAAGGGGGGGGGGGGAAGAGAAGTGTCAATATTTCTCTCAAGAGAGACAATCTTGTTGGAAATAATACACCTAGATTTTTTGCAGTTATGGCCCATTTCAGTGATGATACAATACAAACAGACAAAATTAATTGTATTCATTTTATTATTTTTACGACTGATTATTGTATTGTCATGGGGAATACACAATTATGCCACGTTTCAGAGCTATTGCTCATCTGGAAGTGATTGAAAAATCGATTGCAAGATTTAAAGGTGACAAGAGAGGGACAAGAGAGTGACATACGTTGCAAGCTAAAGTTAAAGCCTGTAAAAATAGGGCACATACTGTATCTAGAAACTATTTAATGCAACTAACTAGCTATTAATCTGTTTTTAAATTGCTGCCTGAAACAGCATTGGCTTAAAAACAAAACGAGTCTCTCAACATTCTCTGCCAAAAGACAACATGTGTTATCTGAAAATGTGTTTCCGGCACTTCTGAGCAGACGTTCACTTGGGACGCTTGTTGGAGGCGCAGCGAGATATCCCTGTGCACAGGAGCGAAGAATATGAAACCTGTCAGCGTTGGTCTGCCACCACGACATTGAATCAATATCCCTCAGAATACACGGTTCATTCAGAAACATATTCAGTTGATCTTCAATACGGTTTGAAGTACTGGTTTGTGAAAGTATTGCCTCCCCTGCTTTGCAGTTGTGGTCCATCAGTGGGCAAAACTCAAAAGTATCTAATGTGGGCCTTCAAAGGTGTCTACTTCTATCACAAAGGGAGTCTTCACAAGATATTCAGATAAGCGAAATCAATGCTGCTTTGGCTTAGCACGTTAATTCTAGAATCTGCCGACCTACTTTTTTGAAGAATTAAGCAATGATTAGTTTTAGCTCGTTAAGGCCTCACCTCTGAATTTCTCAGTAGAATTCTTATTATACTGGATTTAGCTCTGATTAGAGAGTGTGTCGTAAATTGACAGACAAACATGCAGTACATTTAAAAGGATTAAATCGAACTTAAATTTGTAAAAATTACAAATCACTTAAGTTTTAACAGCTTGAACATAATTGAATAGTTTAAAAGAAAAGTTTCATCATTGATGGATAATAGAGACGATGAGAAAAAGTTCGCTTTGGCAGCTTATACTTGTATATGGAACTTAGCTCCAATGACGGTTCTGCTCCTTCTGATGGGTTGGTTCTTTTTACACTGCTCCCGCTCGTCGCTGGTCAAGGTTGTCAGGTGAAAAGGTGAATAGTACAGATATAAAATGTTTACATTTCATTTCCACTGACTGATACGTGTTTACAATACAAATTGAATATGTTTTCATTTATGTTTACACTGATTTGAAAAGTGTGACACTTCCATTACTTTTACAGTGCATATGTTAACATCGACGTCTAACCTGGTTTAAAACTGTAAGAATGTACATCATTTCTTTCATCTTTTCCTCCTTGCTCCATAGGGAACTCGGGACTACTTTATGCTTGTACTTCTCTTTACGAAACTATCAATAAAGCAATCACCAGCACGTGCAGTGGTGGTTCATGAATCATCATTCTATACGCTGAGGTTGCCAGCCTCAAATGACTGGGACATCCACTAGCGATTTTCACATATTAAAATTCACATGATAATATACATATTTATGCTAGTTCACATGTTAGTAATAAAATATAGAATGTAAAATCACAACTTACGCCAATCCTAGCTCACAGGCTTTTTGCTCAGATGAATAAAAGGCACTGGCAGTTGCCTTATTACACGTGTACTTGGGGTCGTTAATTTGAACTGTAATTCCCTTTCTGACTCCGTGTGTTTCCTTCAGTTTCCTCAGACAGCGGCTTTCCTTATTAAAATTATAGAGATTTCCTGGGCTTAATTGTAAGTCCTGATGAATACTCCAATAAAAGGTGTTCGGTCTGATAAATGGAAATTCTGAATTCTAACTGGCACGTCTGGTGTCTTTGTCAATCGTAATAAAACACTGAAATGTGTCAGGTAATATTCACTGTCTTACCCCACTCTGTTTGTATGGAGCTCAAATGATTAGCCAATCTGATTTGAAAATGTTGCTTGACTCATCTAATGCAAAATTTCAAATATTAATTTTCTGAAAATGGGCTGTAAACATCTGATTGCCCTGTGTACCAACTGACAAACAGGTCGCTAAACTCATACGACAACGTGTGTTTATGTGACCGTCTTCTTGATTCCATGATCACATATGTTCTTCTGCAGATACAGCAAGATAGCTAGAATGACTGGCAAGACCACTGACAAACATGCATTTGCGCTTCTGATTTCACGAGTCAGTTGCTCAAAGGGCTTCAGTAATGTCAGAACGCAAGACTTTTGCTGTCATGATCGCCAGCTTCTACGCTGAACAATAAGATGACACGTTTCTATTCTGCAAAACGATGTAACATGTAAAATGTTGAATTCCAACGAGTCACAACATCTTGACATAGCTGATGTTCAGGCAATCCCAGTTATTTTTATATTTCATGAAGGCGACCAGTTGCTGCAGAAGAATGTTTAAAATGCCCAACAATTCTGCGGGCAGATGTTATAAGTTATTCTACTGATGGCTGACATAGAATGGTATCTTGAATAACAAGCTATATTGTATGAGATAAGCAGCTAGCATTTGTCAAGTTTGCTTCTTTTGTGGCCTTCATCATATTTTCGCCATTATCACGCAATACAACATGCACTTTGTAACAATCAGTTTTCCATTCTGTCAACATTTGTGTCAGTGCTTCAGTTGAGTTAGTAGCAGGACCAATGGAAACTGAAAATCAGCCTACTTTCTGGGTCTAAAATTATCACGCCGCGGGTTGGCCTAAATTTACTATTTGTATTTGACGGCAGCGTACTATTCGGCCGAATACGAAAAGTTCATTGAAGGCACTATTCGGCACCGAATCGAATACGAATCGGATATTCGGTGCCGCTTTAATTGTAATGTGAGGTATACTTAGTTTTCTTGTGATTTTTGTGTGTGCTTGGCTTCCTGTTCCTGTCACTTTTTTCCGACAATCGATTGATACAAAGAACATCAAGAACTAAACATATTTACAATATTTCATTGGGTTACAAGAAATATCAGCTACACAGATACAGCGTCAAAGAAAACAACGTGACAGTAACCACAATATGGAGCAATTATTAATGTAGCTTACAAAAAAAAATATGAAAACCATGATTTAAACAAAGTAATCCCTGTCTTGAGGTGGTTTAAGAATATGACTGATGCAATTAAATTGCGAGCGAGATTCTTAATGGTACACAAATAGAGTTTGACAAATGTGATGGGTGAGTGTTGTATGACAGTCAGGAGAGGAGATGTATATAATACATCTCTTAATTCCTGTCAACAATCACAACAATTTAAACGTTATACATGCACTGCTTCTCTCCAAGATATAAGAAATATCTTAGAAAGAAAAAAAAAGGTCAACTGGTGAAATAGCAAAAGTAATTCTGACCGCTATAAAATATATATTTATTAACCAACAACAACAAAACTTATCAAAAGGACAACAATTAGCCCTGAACAATATATATATATATATATATATATATATATATATATATATATATATATATATATATATATATTATATATATATAATATATATATATATTATATATATATATATATATATATATATATATATATATATATATAATATATATATATATATATATATATATATATATATATATATATATAAAGGTACACATCAAGGAATATCAACCTAAGGTAACAAAATGTGTAACTTCCTTTCCCTTCTAACTTCTCCCAATGTTAGAGTAAACTAGGAAATCCAGCGAATAGGAAATATCTTCATTCCGCGCAATATGTTGGCCCCTGTCTAGTAGAAATGCCAGAGAAGCACAGGTTAAGGCAAGCAAACACGAATATTTGCTGTAAATGCGGCACAAGGTATTCATTACGCTAAAGTAAAAAGTAATTAATTAAGAAGTTAAAGGAACTAATTTCACAGAAAAAAATAAACAGTAGATTATAAAACACACACAGCCTTACGTTCCAGAGGAACAAAACAAAATAAACAATGACAATAAAATAAGTGAGTGTTAATAGGCATTTCTTTTTTTTTAAGGCAATTTTATTTTTTATATTAACTGTTTTCAGACTATATTTGCACCTGATACAGAAATCAAATACAAAGAAATAATCCCTATACCTTATTTTAATTCTGGCAGGTAAATTAAGAACACAGCTACTGTTTTCCTATTAGTGACGGGTGTGTATGGATATTTGTGATGTGTTATAATGGGTAACAGTTAAGTGTTCCTGTACAGGTAGCGGTAAGATGATGTGATGTGATATCACCTCTTTTGTACTGCTTTATTCCAACACCACTCGTCGACAAACTTGACTTGAGGTCATAAATCTGCATGATATAGTTTATTCTATCATTCTACACAATATTTTACAATTAACACTTTTTAAAAAAAATAAAATTTTGCCTCGTAATGGCAAGGCGTGTCCTGTGACCGGGCTTGGTCACGGTGACAAATCAAGTCTAGGGTGACAGGGTGAGAATGGGGTGGAATATTTTATCAATGTTCATCTGTTGTTTTACTGGCGACTGCCAGAGATGGTGATTACAGAATAGGAACATAACCCAGGTGGTTCTTTTGGAGACTCGTAACTGTGTTTATGTTGTAGGCTGCATGATCGTCGAAAATATGGTAACATTCTTTTCTCTATTACCTGATGTAAACAAACGACACTTCCTACTGACGTTCAGGAAATACGTTCAAGCTGGATTAAATATTAATGAACACCTTTATTAAGTGTCTGCACACTCTGACAACTTCATAATAGTTCATAAATACATGTGCTTCTGTGGTATACAAACCAGTCATCCCAAGAAATAACACACAGCCATCGAACTTACAAGATGGTCCAAACCCCAAAATCACTGTCTCGCTCGTCTCGTGCCTAAAACCAACTCACTTAACCCCCTTCTCTCAAACCATCACTTCCGTCCTAGCTACTGAGCAATTCTACCCCAAGTTCGATGACGTCATTCCTGAACACTTTAATTAAATCACTCATAGGATTTGTGACTAGTGCTATTACACTAACTAGACACGCTCAAATACTTAGTGTTTAATCTTGCTAAGTATTCTTACCCTAACTATAATTAAGTGGAAGCACCTTAGTGTTAATCCGACGTAACAGTCCGTACTGTCACAGTTTCCTTCAACCTAATCGGTTATATTGGAGCGCATGTACAAATAAAAAAGACCATCAGGTCTGGTGTATCTATATATATATAGTTAACACTTTCGACCATCATGCAAAGTTTTGTTTTAATGTGATATTCCCTACTTGTCAACTGCTAACCCAAAAACTTTGAACGCATTTTTGTCAAAACAAGCTGAAGTGGACATGGGATAAAGCAATATTAATATGACGATATGTCTGATATATTACCATCATTGACTCCTGTAAAGTGCTCATACTGTAAAGTGTCATATTGTAAATGTCACTGTAAAGAAGTGTGGTGTATGGTGTGTTCTCTTTCTTCGGTAAAGCTCCACTATCAATCACTGTAGCATGTTGTTTGTGGTGCCACTACTGTATATCTATTGTAGTGTACCGAGTTGTTGAGATCAGGCATGCTCCAGTCTACCCAGCTGTAAATGGGTAACTCGCCCTAGTCCTGAGTTAGGGAAGACAAAGGCAGCTGTAAGCAGTAGTTTCCCTCTAAGGCTCCAGGGGAAGCAGGCCCTAAACTTGGTCAATTCAACCGACGCAGGATGGTGTATATATGGAGTAGAAGTGTAGAGTGTGATTAACGCGAATGGTGGACTGTTCGTGTTCTGACCAATCTAAGCACTCATTCACTTGTGTCTACAAGGCACCAATGCAGACTGCTGGAATCTTTGTTTACACAGTTTATTTAGACGCACACACTGGGACATAACGAGTAAATCATGGGTATATGTTGACACATCAATTTGGAGGCATACATAGTAGATCCCAAGTCATGACACATTCATAAATAATGGGTAGTACATCAATAGCTTCCAATGTCATGATACATAATGGCCGCATCCCCTATCTGACTAAGCGCGTCCGTGAAGGCGGATCGGTAAGTAACTAAAGTTGCTTTATGTTCACAGTTTATATCATATTATGAAACCACGATAAGGGGTTTCTATCAAAATTGAGATCTCCTTGCCACTGTCCGAATAATAAGATACAGGCCCCGTTCTTTGGACAGTGATTCAAAAATATGATGACAGGAATGTAACATGGCCGCCTTCCTGAGTTGTCGCTCACTCACTCACAGGAGGGTATATATAAGCCAAAGTTAATTTGAAATGTATAAGAATAATTTCTTAAAGTTCCTCCATACAGTTCTACAGTAATCCAGTTACTTCACGTAGACATAACTGCTGTATGGAAGCCCGTCATCTTCGTCGATACAAACATGACCCTAGCGTTGCGAAGCACAAAATTCCAGCTAGGTCTAACCGACATGAGATCATCAAAAATAGGGTCTGGCATTACCTGGAGTCCGAATCATACATGATACCGTACATTAGGAGAGTCTCTAACACAAACTCTAGTAGAGACACAATCTCCTACAGAAGAAAAATCACTTCATAAATCATTTTTACTTAAGAATGTACCAGCCCTTGAAAATGCGTAACCGCCATTGTAAACGGTACCTCGGAACTCATCACGACTTGTCAAGACAACTCATACTTCCGCTAGAGCGGCATAACAAGAATATAGTCCTGCCTACCCATCCAAAATATACAATATAGGACTGATTCTACTTGTACTAATAATATGTAATACATATGAATTCAGGCCATAAACATAATAAGCAAATTAATATATTTTCTGGCCCTAACAAATAAGTACGGACATGAGTGCCATATCCATGCGCCGAATCAATATCAAGAACGATTACTCCTATAATCAAAAGTGTAAAACAATCATGGATTATCTAGCTTTCCCATAGACAGCATTTTCATACACAAATGAATGAATGTCTATATCTTTTCCATATTAAATAGCCATATCGATTTTTGTAATATGTGCGTCAAAATATGCACGCAACAGATTACCACACCCCTCGGGAAAAAAAAGGTACTTTTTTTTTTGAAATACATCTAGGAGCAACATACAATAGGCTCACAACGCACCAATAACAATGCGCAGATGATAAGCATAAGTTTTATGACCTTAGAGAAAGTACTTCTCTAAGTATAAATATTTCCAGAGAGGTGTCACCAACGCATACTACAATATTAGCAATGACACAATTTCTACATTAGTTTATATATAAATTTCATCTAAGATATCTTAACATCATGATCATCAAAGACGAAAAAAAAAAACATTGAAAGATCAGCGGTGAATAAATATCAATGAACCGCTAAGTAGTGTTACAACCAATATATGATATTACCTATGTGTACACATTTCAACATAGGAACAACTGTATCAAAGTTGTATAACAGTTATGAATCATGTGGGCATCTAGACAAAATATCTGCCATCACATTTTCTAACCCACGGATAGCTCGCACCGAAAAATGAAATGGCTGCAGAGCAATCGCGTATCGCGTTGATCTCGTGCTCTTCAGATTTTTACTCTGAATAGCCGTAAGAGCTTTCTGGTCAGTTTCCACGATGAAATGCGCGCCAAGAAGAAATCTTTGCAGTTTAAGGATTGACCAAACCATAGCCAATAATTCACGGTCTAGGACCGAGTAATTCTTCTCTGCGGCATTTAATTTTCGAGAAATATACATCACGGGATGCAGAGTTCCAGAGTACTCTTGCATTAGTGCTGCTCCAATCCCTGTGGATGAAGCGTCACTACGAAGAATAAATGTCTTATCCTTAGAAGGCAATACTAGGATAGGTGAAGTAGAAAACATAGTTTTAACCTTATCCAAAGAGGATTGACATTCTTGAGTCCAATGGACTACATTAGGAGACCCTTTCTTTAACAAGGAAGAAAGAGGTGACATAATGGAGGACAGATTCGGAATGAATCGTCCATAAAATTGTATTAGACCTAAGAGACTTCGCACTTGCTTTTTAGTCTTAGGAATAGAAATGTTAAGTATCTTACTTGTATTATGGTCTTCTGTTTTTAGGAACCCATGACCAACACGGTGTCCTAAGAAAGATATTTCGCTAAAACCAATACATGCTTTCGATGGTTTCGCTGTCAGGTTATGCTCGCGTAAGATAGACAATAGTTCATTTATCCCATTATAGTGATCGTTCCAAGTATCACTGAAAAGACAGATGTCATCAAGATACGCAATGACATCTGAGCGATGAGATAGGATTCGACGCATCATGCGTACGAATGTTGCAGGGGCGTTCATAAGACCGAAAGGCATGAAATTAGATTGGAATAGACCCCTAGGCGTCGAAAAAGCAGTAAACGGTTTGGCGTGTTCGGATAATGGAACTTGCCAATATCCCTTAGACAAATCGAGTTTAGTAAAGAAATGAGAATTCGATAGTCTCGTAAGTAGCTCTTCTAGTAAAGGCATAGGTTCAGCATCAAATTTCGTCACTTGGTTCAATTTGCGATAATCCACGCAAAGACGTATGTTATTGTCTTTTTTTCGTACAATAACCATCGGCGAAGAATATGCTGATGTGGATGGTTCAATAATTTTTAACTCTATCATCTCATCCAACTCTTTCTCTACCTGTGCTTGAAAATGTATCGGGATAGGATACGGTCTGACTCTTATAGGACTATGGTCAGTAAGAATAATGTCATGTTGAATGACATCAGTTTGACCAGGAATGTCAGTAAGGACATCCTGAAATTGTTCTAACATAGTGGAAACTTGTTTCTGCTCTCCTGGAGATAATTCGGGAGAAATTGCAACATCTTTCCATGATTCATTAGAGTGAAGAGGAATCATTGGAAAAGGTAGATTTACATCCGAGAAACTCGTTTCCTCATCCTGTATTACTGACAGAGATGAGTACTGTCCATGTTGGACTGGAAAATCGTCCGTTACCTGGAAAACAGGTTGTAAATAATTCGGACGTTCATGGAATTCCGTGAGCATGTTGATGTGGAAGGTTTTACGCTTCCCGTCAATATCGACGATATAGTCAACATCGGAAACTTTTGATATTATATCGTACGGACCTTTCCAAGAAATAAGAAGTCTATTTTCCCTACAAGGTAGCAAGACAAATGCTTTGTCACCTGGACAAAGTTGTCGCAAGCATCTCTTTTTATTGGCAAATTCCCTTGCCTTCTGTTTCGCAAATTCAGAGGAAGCAGTTGCCAATTTGCATGCTTCAATAATCTTGTGTCTAAGTGCGATGACATATTCATAAGAGGATATTGTGTCATCGACAATATTATCAGCAGTTATAAGATCATGAAGTAAGGACATAGGACCTCGCGGTTTCGCGCCAAAGACAAGTTCAAAGGGAGAAAATCCTGTATGTTCGTTGGCGACCTCTCTATATGCAAAGAGAGCCGCGGGTAAAACCCTATCCCAATCCTGAGGATGATCTTCTGTTATCTTACCTAGTAGGTTTTTCAGAGTTCTATTCAGACGTTCCACCATCCCATTGGACATAGGATGATAAATACTACTCAGCGATCTCTCTATCCTAAGAGTCGACATTACTTGAGACATGGTATCCGATATGAGTTGGGTACCATGGTCGGATAATATTTCTGCTGGAAACCCCAGACGAGAAAATATTAACCAAAGAGCATCTGCGACATCAGCAGTAGTTATGCTCTTTAGAGGAACAGCCTCCGGCCAACGTGTGCACATATCAACACACGTCAAAAATAAATTGGTGTCCTCTAGCAGACTTTATCTTAAATGGACCAATGATGTCTATCGCCATTTTTTGAAATGGTCGAATGGGAATGTCTGCAGCCTGAATAGGTGCATCATGGCGTGGACCTCTGGATTTAATCTCTTGACATACTTTACAAGATCGACAATAGATTCGTATGTCCTTATTCACAGCAGGCCAAAATAAAGATTGAAGAACTCTAGTTTTAGTACGGGAAAAACCCATATGTCCAGCACACTGCGAATCATGAGCGTGCTGTAAGATTTTAACTCTCATATTTTTAGGCACAAGGATTTGAGCATGAATGGACTTAGCGGAGTCTTGTACCATACGTACAAGTACGCCATTCTTCATCGTAATCCAAGATTTACGATTTGTATCCTTATTCGGATCACCTTTTGTTGCCAGAGTAAAGAATTTCTTTAGAGTAGGATCATCTTCCTGCTGTTTTATAAAGGAATCATGGGAAATCTCAAAGGGATCATCTTGGATCTGCGCATCATTATCTTCAGAATGTGAAGATTGTGGCATATTAAGAGCTTGAGCCCTAGTGATTACTGCATTAGCAGATTGCATATTAACATTACAAGCTTCATTTTTTTCTTTTATCAGGCGTACAGAGTATAGACAATGCAGAATAATACATAACACACACTCATTTAGTGTTGGACAAATGCAAAACTTCCAATACACCAGTAAAATTCCATTACTAGTTGCCTATAACATTTCTGAACACATTTCCTACACACATAAACAGAAATATTACAAGCGTCTGAGTTATAGTGGCAGAGGGGTTAGAACGCTTGTTTCGCACGGCAAAGGGATCAGTTCTGAAATCAGGTTGCGTCGCGCTCCGATCTACCCAGCAGTACAAATGGGTACCTGGCATCGAAAGGCAAAGTGAGAACAGGAACTAGTTAACCTACCTCATAACGCTGAGGCCTAGTATACCTGAAGTCTCTCTCACTTCGACCCTTCTCCGTAGTATCAGCTACGGGACTAGAATTTCGTTTACCTGAACAACTGGATAATAAAATGTTAGGAACCAACGAAGAAGAAAAAAGAAATTAATTAAGGAAACAACAATTTTTGTATGAAGCGATGAAATAATTAACATATGCATCAACATAAAAAACCCGACTGTGATACGTTTAAACAAGAAACATGTAAACATATACAACTGACCTCAGCTAAAAATAAACAATTACCTGCATGGTAGAATTTCACCTATTAAAGACCACAACATAACAACTAGAATATATGCACTGCATAAATATTCCAATAATAAATATACCAAAATGTCTCGCCCAGAATCTCCTACACGAGCACAAGTGACTTCAAAGTAGGCCTAGACTATGTGCTATTCCCCTTATTTACTCCTCGAGGAACTAAGGGGCGATCCCCTCTATGCCAAACGTCCTATGGAATATGCTTTCCTCTTCCCCTCCCCCAAGTTTCATAGCACCCCAGTTTAAAAATTGAATAAACACAGTCTAGGAAATCTCAAAGTAAGTTCAAACAGTCATTAATAAAATATAAGTGCATGAAAATCAGAACGACAAAGTATTATTATATTCACTGATCATCTAAAATAATTATTGCTATTAAAAAAATAGAGACATTTTTGTTACTAATACAGAAACTGCAAAAGTTGCTTAACCCGAACTATCACAGTAACTCATTTAGAGCAGTGTAAAATTCACTAACTTACGTACCTTTATTCGAACAGACAGCGGTAAGCGTTGAAGACAATTGTTCAAACATGTATCTCTTGTCTATTTTATTTTTGAGAGATATTGCAGGATCACTGACTCTCTGATGATTGTCCTGCTTTATGTCCTTAGTTCTGTACGTGCATATTTGTATCTGTCATTTCCCTAAATTACTGCTTCATCTGTTAGCTCAGAGGAAAGCGTTCTAACAGCTGAGACAAATCGAACGTTCTCTGTTAAACGCTACAGATGACTAAGTATTCTCATCCTCTCACACTCCGCTACCAAAAGAAGAACAAACACAAATGTTGAAAGTGTCCCAGATAGATTTATTGAAACACCGACTTAAAAACTCCAAACAGGAATCACAGAGTACAAAGAAATACACTCCATAATAAAATAAAACAAAAGAAAACACCCAGCACAGATTGATATAACCACAGGCAGTAAAACAAACAGACACTTAAACTGTTGTCTTAAGGAAACAAAATAATGATTCTCTCAACATCATTGAACCGTACCGTCTGATTGGCTACGGGGTTAGCGTGTTTTTCTCTTGCTGCAACTTCCGGGGTCGAAACCCAGTAGCGTCACGCTCCAGTCTTCTTCTTCTTCTTCCGTCCTTAGCCAAAGACCAACCAAGCAGTCAGAGGCCATCACGCCTTGTGGCGTCTTAAGGGCAACAGCAGATTGATTTTCTCTGTTGTAGTTTCCCATCACGCCTAGCGGCGTCTTTAGGGCAAGAACAAATAGATCCATCTGCCGTTGTTTCCGTAATCGGTGTGACAAGCCAACGGGTGATCAGCCCATTGGGCACGCTCCAGTCTACCCAGATGTAAATGGTACCCAACTCTATCATTGAGTTAGGGAAGACAAAGGCAGCGAGAAAGAGAACTGATCACACCCACCTCATAAACTGGGCGTATTATAATACAGTCTCTAACATTTAACTCCCCTAAGCAGTTTGTGCTATGGGACTACCTTTAACTTTTAATGGAACCACATCATTAAATGTGTATGTGTGTGTGCATGAGTTTGTGTGTGTGTCTGTAATTGTGTATGTGTTTACATACTTGTATGCTTGCTTGCACGTGTGCGCGTGTATGAAAGCGCGTTTGTATAAAATACAGAAAAAACAGAAAAAGCATCATCTGACAGCATGGAACAGTAATACATAAAAATTAAATATATATATATATTCCCGTATATAATATATAATGATCACCATAAGGTTTAAGGCGAAGAAAATTATAAATTTTAGGATTGAAAAATAACATGATTTATTTCATCATTATTGTTATCATATAATAACTTTTTATTTTTAGAGAAAAACTAAAGAACTGATAGACTAAGTTCCAGGTTCAGTTTATCGTCTTTGGTTTTTTCCATTTAAAAAATTATTATTATTGTCGTTTGTTTCTTCCCGTTCTTCATCTTCGTATCTTTTCGTTGTCAATGACGAGATGTCACCTAAGAATGTCTATCTGGACTTTAGAGGTCCTGCTACATCAGTAGTATAACAATTTTCCGAGTCCCGTCTATTTTTTCCAGGTCTCGACTTTTTAAAAATTCCCGGGAATTTCATCACGATAATTCCTGAACTGGAAACCCTTGTATGAAGCGATGAAATAATTAACATATGCATCAACATAAAAAACCCGACTGTGATACGTTTAAACAAGAAACATGTAAACATATACAACTGACCTCAGCTAAAAATAAACAATTACCTGCATGGTAGAATTTCACCTATTAAAGACCACAACATAACAACTAGAATATATGCACTGCATAAATATTCCAATAATAAATATACCAAAATGTCTCGCCCAGAATCTCCTACACGAGCACAAGTGACTTCAAAGTAGGCCTAGACTATGTGCTATTCCCCTTATTTACTCCTCGAGGAACTAAGTGGCGATCCCCTCTATGCCAAACGTCCTATGGAATATGCTTTCCTCTTCCCCTCCCCCAAGTTTCATAGCACCCCAGTTTAAAAATTGAATGACATAGAAATAAAATTGAACAAACATTGAGGTAATATCGGAATGAACGTCGCTGAATTTTCCACACAGAAGATGAAGGGAAATAACGCAATAACTGCAAGTGAATATTCTGTGCGGAACGTTCAGCGACGTTCATTCCAATATTACCCACATGGACATCTTACGATACAAGTGAAAGTTAATATTATATGTAGATTCTACTAAAACACGGACTCAACATAAACACAGGCTGACCTTAACCTTACACAAGAATACCTGAACCCAATTTAAAAAAGAGTATACACTGTAAACCACCACGTCAAACCCAAACACAGTCTAGGAAATCTCAAAGTAAGTTCAAACAGTCATTAATAAAATATAAGTGCATGAAAATCAGAACGACAAAGTATTATTATATTCACTGATCATCTAAAATAATTATTGCTATAAAAAAAAAGAGACATCTTTGTTACTAATACAGAAACTGCAAAAGTTGCTTAACCCGAACTATCACCTTAACTCATTTAGAGCAGTGTAAAATTCACTAAGTTACGTACCTTTATTCGAACAGACAGCGGTAAGCGTTGAAGACAATTGTTCAAACATGGGACAATGACAATGGACTTTGTGCACGCAAGCTGTTCATGTGCGGGCAAAGAAATATTATATTGTTTGAAGCATTAATGTCATATTGACTTGTTTGAACCAGACAAGTGTCAGTGGAACAACAGATGAGAAGAAGACGCTGGAGATGGAGAGAACGCACACCGAGGAAACATGTTGATAGCACTACCAGACATTCCTTGTTCTGAAATTTCCGGGGTTGGAGAAGCAAGGGAGGGGGGGGGGGGGGGGGGGGGGGGGGAGGGGCGGGGGGGGGGGGGGGGGGGGTGGGGGGGGGGGGGGCGGGGGGGGGGGGGGGGGGGGGGGGGAGAGGGAGTGGGGTGGGGGAGGGGAGAGGAGGGGGGGGGGGGGGGGGGGGGGGGGGGGGGGGGGGGGGGGGAGAACAAGGAATACACACAGAAGAGAACTGGAGACAGATGTAAAGGGGATAAAGAAGACATTGACAAACATTGAACTAATGGCACGTGACAGGAAGACTTGGTGTAAGTTTGTTGTGGACCTATGCTCCATCTGGATCTAAAGTGTGAGGAGAGATGAGATTAACTTGTTTAAACATTACAAGCGTGATTCTTTTAATTTTATGAGGCGTACACAGTATAGACAATGCAGAATAATACATAACACACACTCATTTTCTTTTTTTTTTCTTTGATCCTTAGCCACCGACCGTCAAAGCAGTCAGTGGCCATCACGCCTAGTGGCGTCTTGTAGGGCAACAACAAATTGATTCCACTTTGCTCGGTCGGTGGCCATCCTTCGTACAGTGCCCCAACTCTGGTTCATTCTTTGTATCTCAGCCTCCACAGTCCTCCGGCAGGTTGTTTTTGGTCGGCCTCTCTGTCGTTTTCCTTCAGGGGTCCAAAGCATAGCTGTTCTTGTGATGGCATCGGGGTCTCTTCTGAGGACATGGCCAACCCAGCTCCAACGTCTGCCAGCTATGATGGTGTGCATGTCCTCTTGCTTGCTCCGAGTAAGCAGATTTTGGTTAGTGTTGGATTAGTGTTGGATTTTAGTGTTGGATAAATGCAAAAATTCCAATACACCAGTAAAATTCCATTACTATTTGCCTATAACATTTCTGAACACATTTCCTACACACATAAACAGAAATATTACAAGCGTCGGAGTTATAGTGGCAGAGGGGTTAGAGCGCTTGTTTCGCACGGCAAAGGTATCAGTTCTGAAATCAGGTTGCGTCGCGCTCCGATCTACCCAGCAGTACAAATGGGTACCTGGCATCGAAGGCAAAGTGAGAACAGGAACTATTTAACCTACCTCATAAAGCTGAGGCCTAGTATACCTGAAGTCTCTCTCACTTCGACCCTTCTCCGTAGTATCAGCTACGGGACTGGCCTTTCGTTTACCTCAACAACTGGATAATAAAATGTTAGGAACCAACGAAGAAGAAAAAAGAAATTAATTAAGGAAACAACAATTTTGGAAATGTATTCCTTAGTACAAAGAATGTCATAAGCACGTGGACAGTTTTTATATCAGCTGTCTGTGGTTTGACACGTGATGTCCTGATATTTGTTTGTTATGACCAGCATACTTTGATAAATAGTATTTGTTACATTCTTCTTATTCTTTTCACTCTCTTCATGGAGCAACCATTTGTAGCTGGTCCCGTTTCAGCAAGCCTGCATCATAGCATTCATGTGGTCTTGCTGTGGTGGTCTATAGCAATATCTTTTATACGATAAGGTTGCTAGTCCCATACACAACCCACCTCATATCTGTCGCCTCTTACGACGTACCTTTTGTAGCAGTAGTCCTGTTCATTTCCTGCCACCTGACAGACACACGTGACCTACGTGGTGACTATGTGTTACGTGAGTTATATGAATTATTAAAATAAAAGAAGACAAAATTTTTTAAAATGATAATGAATAATTTAAATTACCACGTCCACCTGAAATAAGAACCTAACAAATAACTGAAGAAATAAATAAAAACATTGAATAGAATTAAGTAGGTGATGTATATAGCGACAACGAGATGGATAGAAAAAGAGATAACAAATGTATAGTAAAGTCAAGAACAAAATAACGTTGCCAATTAATAGACATAATGTCTTTATAAGGACATAGCTTGTCGTATACGGGAAAATTATGTTTATGGTAGCGGCGCTGAGAGACAAAAGTATACGGAGGGTGTCACACCGAGAGATAACGCTGTAGTTAAGGTTGAAGAAATGGGAGAAAAACTGTACTGAGAGTGTGACAAGGAGAAATAATGCTGTAGTTAAGGTTGAAGAACTGAGAGGAAAAAAAAACTCTATCAATGATTGTTGGAATCAGAGAAAAACTGCGATAAGAATCGCCGAACTGAGAGAAAAAGTTTTTTTAAAGTTACAGGACTGAGAGAAAAATGTATTTATGGTTGCCGGATTAAAAGAAAAACTGCTTTAGTATAGCCGGACTGAAAGCCTAACTGTGCTTCCAGACTGAGAAGACAATTAATTTAGATTACAAGATAGAGAGAAAATACTGTATTTATAGTTGTCCGTGTTGAAAGAAAAACTGCTTTTAACTCTTTGACTCCGCAATTATTTTCAACCCTGAGCCGTAATTTTAATTCATGAAAGACTAAAAACAACGCTCAGAGAGTTGTTTTGGCACTGGTGTCAAATCTGACCAACGTTCTGAGCGTTGTTCCGGAGTCAAAGAGTTAATATAGCCAGAGTGAGAAAACTCCTGTATGGAGGGTGTTTTGATTGAAGGAAGACTGTATTCAGTCTTTTCAGTCTGAGAAATACTGCATTTAGATTACCAAATATAGTTGAAAAACTGTTTTTAGACTTGTTCTAGCTACGAAAAAAACGTTTTGGGGTTACCAGAGAAAGAAAGAAACTATATAAGGTGTATGACTGAGAAGTGGAAAAAACACTGTATTTATAGTTATTTATGGTTTCCAGACTGACAGAAAAAAACCTAAACTGTAATAAAACTTGCCCTATTGAGGAAAAAAAACAGTATTTAGTGTCGTAGCACTGAGAAACAAACTTGTATTCAGCATGGCATGATTGAGCGGAATGAAAACTGTATTATGGGTAGTCAGACTCATGCTCCACTGTTCGACTCGTGTCTGCAAAGTGGGAGAAGTTTGGCTACCACAGCAAATATGGGAAACCGACCGCCAGAGATCCAGACCTCCATGACAACCCACAGTTCGCTGGGAGGACAACGTCAGACAATCTAGAAAGGATTGAGGTCTTTCCTGAAACCAGAACAAAAGGAAGACAGCTGATAGGATAGCATGGCACGTTCTCTGGCAAATCTTAACAACCCGAAGTAGAAGAGGAACGACTAAGTAAGTAAGACTCTAGCTTTGTCGTCCCCTCATGGAGGTTGCCGCAATGATAGAAAGATATGCTGTTTTTGGGTAGCCCAACTAACACTCAAAACCGTAGGTGGAGTTGTCCGGACTCGTAGAAAAACAAAATTGTTACGGTCAGAGTCGGCCCTAGGGATTTTTCAAGATGTTGCGAGGTGTCACGATTCTCCCCGCGTACTGTATGTACTCTTACGAGACTCAATTTCATGCCAGGGAGTTGGATTACCCTGTGATTTCCGCAAGTGATGTTTACTGTGGCATTTTATGAACACATAATACACTTATGTTCGAATAACTGTATGGAAGTAATTTTTTTTTTTAAAAATTCATGTTGAATTACAGATGAGCGCCCTGTGTCGCTGTTTTTGAAAAGGTAATAATGTAGATATTGGGTAGTATAGAAAGGTAATAATGTAGATATTGGGTAGTATAGAAAGGTAATAATGTAGATATTGGGTAGTATAGAAAGGTAATAATGTAGATATTGGGTAGTATAGAAAGGTAATAATGTAGATATTGGGTAGTATAGAAAGGTAATAATGTAGATATTGGGTAGTATAGAAAGGTAATAATGTAGATATTGGGTAGTATAGAAAGGTATGTTTAAGAAATGAAATCAATATAAAAATAAAAATAGTTCGTGCTTTAAACGCCCATGCAATAATAAAACAAAAAAAAAGTTTTTATTCATTTTGGTGCCGTCTCCATTTTTTTTACACGGCGCCAGGTGCGGACACAACCCTCGAAACACCCAAGATACGGCCACTTTAGGGCTTCCGCACCGAGAGAGAAGGTTTATCTGCGCACATGACTGGAAAAAAACTGTATTCCGGCTTGGCAGAATCAGAGAAAAAATTGTAATTTGGTTAATAGACTTTGAAGAAAATAAAATTTAAAAAATCTTGGTTTGGATTTGTCAGTCAACGAAAAACCTGGTCCTTAGCAAAATTTTACAGTATTTGGGCTTGTCTGGCTGATACAAACATTATGTCTAGGAGGCAAGATTGTACAGTGTTTGTCTGGCTGATACAAACATTATATCTAGGAGGCACAATTGTACAGTGATTGGGTTTTTCCGGGTGACACAGACACTGTCTTAGGAAGCAAAATGTTACAGTATTTGTCCGGCTAACACAAATACATTTTCTAGGTCGGCAGACAGAGAGGAACCATCATTTGTGGAGTAAGGGAAAAAAGACGTTATTTAGGATGGAAGATATGAGAGAATGTGTAATTAGGCTCTTCGAAATGTGAGAAAATTCTTTAAGGCTATGGGACCGAGAGACAAGAAAATATGCCTTCTAGACAAAGAGAACAAATGTGTTCAGGGTGTCCAAAAATTATTCGCCAGATTACAGATAAAATTAAAAACAGAATCACGCTGCGCATATTGAAAAGGCTATTGCACTTGACACCTCATAATTTTCTTGTCAACATGTTTGTAACCCTGAATCATTTATGCATTTCGACGACCGATCAGAAGAAGGTAGTGTGTGTATTGGCTGGATATTTTTCGTGTTACAAAGGGTGCCTATGTAAAGGCATATTGAAAACGTAATCATGGGCTTTCCATTTTCAATGTGACTTTCAGTGAATGCGATCAATAAAATGTCTTAGATTAAGGTCACAAATACAGTAACACTCATATCTACTCAAGGTTAAAGAGCTTCATATTCCGTTTAAGTAAATAAATAAATGTTTCCTGTGTACTGTTAATTTGTAAAACTGATTCAATATCGTTATATTTTTTAAAATATGTGTATTCATAATCCGTTGAATTATTGGGAAACATATGAAGATAAGAGACATCAAGTCCAACACAAAAATAGGCTAGGAATCTTCAACTCAAATGTCGGGTCGGTGCTGTTGTATGGCTCTGACAAATTTAGAATAATAAAAGCAATAATCTAATACCTACAGCCTTTTAAGGACAGTGATGGGTGGAATAGAAGAATGGAGATGGTGTGATGGGGTCATTAGTGTGGGGCTGATGACGGAAGCTGGTGGAGCAGGAGGTGAGAAGCAGAAGCTGGCGACGGATAGGGCACACATTAAGGAGAGGGAGCCGCGCTGGTGTAGCGGTTACCAAACTCCGCTGGCGTCCGGGTGACCCAGGATCAAACCCGGGCGAGGAAATTTGAAGATTTTCGTAGACCGGGATTTGGACTGGATTATCTCGAGCCCTGGCGAGGACATTTGAAGCAATGTCGTCGACCAGGGACACGCGGCTCCTGAGCCTACCCAGCTCTAATGGGTACCTCCGAAATCGGCGAGTATCTGCCTGAATGGCGAGGGACACCTCTGTACAAGAAAAAAAAGGGATACTCACGTAAATATCAGTCTCAGTTTAAACATAATAACCTGAGATTTCGCCACGAGTAATAGCAGGCGTACGCAAAAAAAAAAATTTAAAAAATTAAGGAGATATGTTGGTAGTATTGCGGGGCATTCTTTGTTCTGGAGTTCCGAGGGTGAGAAGGCAGAAGTAGACCAGGAGACACACGGAGAAGAGTGCTGGAGACAGTGGTGATTGTGGTAATGAGAAATCTGCGCTGATGGCCCATAACAGAATAACTTGGCATGTTTTCGCTGAAGAGTCCTTGGGGAGCTAAATGTCCTTGATTGATTGACTGACTGATTGATTGACAGATTGATTGGCTGATTGATTATATCCGATGAATAATTCTTGGACACCCTGTTTTTAGGATTTCTGGACTGAGAAACAGTATGTTCTGAGTTGTAGAACTGGCAAGACAACTGCATTAAGGCTGGCTTGGTTGGACTGAACGAAGAACTGTTTTCATTTACACATGTGGAATATCCAGGTACTGCTCTCGAACTAATTTTACAGCGGAACGTGAGTCTGAATTTGAATCTTTTTTATAAACGACTATGCACCTATACACTCCAGCGTCCTCGCAAATGGAATGGGGAATGCTGATCTCAATTTTCATAGTATTTATATTGCTAACACCATCATTACCTCCTTCCAAGTTGAAGATCCAGTTTCTGTTCTTTGGTTGGTTCTGGAAAGGAAAGAAGAGATAAATGGCAATTTTATAAAGAACAAAGTGAAACATACTTACGTATACCGTACTAGTTCAAGCAATTGTCCTGCTCATATACTGGCCTAAGTAGGTTTTATTTATACAGTTGAAAACTTCATATGTGGAACGGAGAAAGCACATTTGGCCGACAACAGTACCATTCGTAGAAAAGCTCTACGGAGATTCAAATAGCCTCAAACTGACTACTGCTTTCTTTGAGAACATTCAAGTGGACGACGTCTGAGAGTGTACAAAGAAGAAGCAGAAAACTGTGAAGAGAGATAATTGTTGCTGTCGTTTTTGACGGTTTCATAAAATGTAAATCTATTTTATATTTTTTGATGGTCTAAGTTAGAGAACTGATTATTAACTCCCAGGGACAGGTTGATTTAGGGGTTGTCTTCCCTTGGTTTATTCATGCATGTTGATCTGTCTTAAGTCGGGGGTCAGCTCTACTTAGATCTATGCTGTCTACGCATGCGCAAGGTTTTAGCGCGAAACGGAAGGACTTCCGTAAGGGGGAGTTGATCTGGGTTCTGTCCGGACTGGTCGTCCGTGGTATCTCTTTGCATTATCTGGAGAAAGTTAGTCTCTAGTAAGACTGTGATGTTTGTGATTCTTTCCCAGAGTTATTCTGTTCGTCGGGAATGACGGCAGTTGTGTTATCTGTGTATTTCTAGGATTCTGTCAAAGGTAAAAGAGACATTATTACTATGCCTAATTAGCAGAACATTTTGTGGCAACCGGTGAGTGAAGCTCACGGTCCTTTGTGATACAGAAGTCCATTATTTTGCGCTCGATGGAGCCAACTTAGACTATCTTGTCTAACAGTGATGAAGAAGCCCAGTAAAAATATATATATGTATGAAACCCGCATGTTGGCGGTATATTACGGTATGGATGTTTATACCTACCTAAGAAGAATGTACACAGTTGTTTGACATTACTATAGAGACCCGATATTTCGGCCGATATCTTCGAGCAGAGGAAGATGTATCTGGCGTGTTATGCCAGCGGTATTGCAACATTATTATTATTATTATGCAAGGGTGAACTCGCCTTCTGTACGGCGGAGTTGTGTACCATACTTGACGCGATAAGTCAATGGTACGGAAGCTGCAGTATTGAACTATTGTTAAAGGACAGACCATTGTCGTTAACGTCCTAATAGATGAGTGGTTCAAGCTTAGGAATGCTAGATGTTTTGCCAGTCATTACCAATTCATAAGATGTCCTTGATTCTCGTCCATTTTCACTGTACTTGTTGATATCGTAGTGTCTCGTCAATACATGGTTGAAAAGATCCAGCAGTTCCAACATTACTGACTACTGCATGTGAGTGAGTGGGTACCTGGTTTACACGTAAAGAGCCTAAGCACATTTGCGATTTCTACACACCCACATCACCATTCAACCTACACAATATCGAGTACCTCCCATTTGAAGATGTCTAATGAATGTATGTCACCATGACACGCTGTTGGCGCCTCAACGCCTGGTGAGCTATTCAGGCATAACAGTGCTGTTTGGCCCAGGTCGGACTGACTACAGAAGCACAGAAACAAACAGTAACACCGTGCAGGAACGTTGAAGAAGACCGTACAGCCTTCAACAGTGTAAGAGAGCATCAACACATTCATTCCACAACAGTACACAGGACAGAGATTGTTACATTCCTGGTGGTCACTTAAACTAACCGGTAACATATGTCGTAGGCCAGATCTGTGGATTTAAACTATGCATTGGACTGATAAAGGACATTATCGTATGATAACACCATTCATGTGAAATTACACATTGGAAACTGGTCAAAACGAGTTATACTGTTCAGCACATAACAGCAACACCTTCAACAGTCTGAAACTAGGTTATGACCTACATTGTGAACGATCACGACTAATGTTTACATGCAAGTTCAGATGTTTGGTTGACAAGTCTCATCACTGAAACTTTCAACGGTGGAACTTCATATTATTGCTGTTTTTCTATGTACAACATTGTTGACTACGGCCAGGATTATATTTAAGATAAGTGGCGATTTCTTTTTCAGAAACTTCGTACCATTATATTGTGTTTAGCTGAGCCTTCTTGCAACACACTTTATTAATTAATGCTACTTTATGTTACATGTTTTTTTGGTGTGTGTGTTTCAGCGGGTTAAAATTGGGCAGAGTCTGTTATAAGGATATACCACGTGATAGAGGTCCTATAACAGCGTTCTGTAGGGACTTGGCAAATCTCCCTTAGCGGAATTTGCAAGCGACATTTGTTATCCCACTTAGTTATCTCTTGTCCAACTACGATTTGCCTGTCTCACAACTGATGGTGTTGACTTACGTCAGTAGCACTGGCGATCCACTGAGTTATCTCTTGTTCAACTAAGATTGCCTTCTCACAACATTGTTGACTAATACGTCAGTAGCACTGCGATCCACTGAGTTATTCTCTTGTCCAACTAAGATTGCCTTCTCACAAACATTGTTGGACTACGTCAGTAAGCCACTGCGATCCACTGAGTTATCTGTTGTTCCAACTAAGATTGCCTTCTCACAACATTGTTGACCACGTCAGTAGCACTGCGATCCACTGAGTTATCTCTTGTCCAACTAAGATTGCCTTGTCCCAAATATTTGGTTGACTTACGTCAGTAGCACTGCTGATTCCATGAGTTATCTGTTGTCCAACTAAGATTGCCTTCTCACAACATTGTTGACTACGTCAGTAAGCACTGCGATCCACTGAGTTATCTCGTCCAACTAAAGATTGCCTTCTCAACAACATTGTTGACTACGTCAGTAGCACTGCGATCCACTGAGTTATCTCTTGTTCAACTAAGATTGCCTTCTCACAACATTGTTGACTACGTCAGTAGCACTGCGATCCACTGAGTTAATCTCTTGTTCAACTAAGATTGCCTTCTCACAACATTGTTGGACTACGTCAGTAGCAGCTGCGATCCACTGAGTTATCTCTTGTCTCCAACTATAAGATTGCCTTCTCACAACATTGTTGACTACGTCAGTAGCAACTGCGATCCACTGAGTTATCTGTGTTGTCCAACTAAGATTGGGCCTTCTCACAACATTGTTGACTACGTCAGTAGCACTGCGATCCAACTGAGTTATCTCTTGTCCATCTAAGATTGCCTTCTCACAACATTGTTGACTATACGTCAGTAAGCACTGCGATCCACTGAAATTATCTCTGTCTAACTAAGACTGCCTATCTCACAACATTGTTGACTACGTCAGTAGCACTGGCGATCCGCTTAGTTATCTCTTGTCCAACTACGATTGCCTTCTCTCACAACATTGTTGACTACGTCAGTAGCACTGCGATCCACTGAGTTATCTCTTGTCCAACTAAAAATCTAAGATTGCCTTCTCACAACATTGTTGACTACGTCAGTAGCAATGCGATCCACTGAGTTATCTCTGTCCAAACTAAAGATTGCCTTCTCACAAACATTGTTGGAACTACGGTCAGTAGCACTGCGATCCACTGAGTTATCTGTTGTCCAACTAAGATTTGCCTTCTCACAACATTGTTGACTTAAGTCAGTAGCACATGCGACTCCCACTGAGTTATCTCTTGTCCAAACTAAGATTGCCTTCTCACAACATTGTTAGACTACGTCAGTAGCACTGCGATCCCCTCTGGGGGTTATCTCTTGTCCAAACTAAGAGACTGTTCTTAGCACAACATTGTTGACTACGTCAGTAGTAGACTGCGATCCACTGAGTTATCTACTGTCCAACTAAGATTGCCTTGTCACAACATTGTTTGACTTACGTAAGTAGCACTGCGATCCACTGGAGTTATCTCTGTCCAACTAAGATTGCCTTCTCACAACATTGTTTGACTACGTCAGTAGCACTGCGATCCCACTGAGTTATCTCTGTCCAACTAAGATTTGCCTTCTCACAACATTGTTGACTGCGTCAGTAGCACTGCGATCCACTGAGTTATCTCTGTCCCAACTAAGATTGCCTTCTCACAACATTGTTTACAAAAATAAATAAATACATTTTAAAAAAAGTACCCCCTCCGCTTAATTCTGATGTGTGCATTGGTTATTGTTTTGCTTATTTATTTATTTACTTTGGTACCTAGTTGCACCTGTCAGAACATCAACATTAGTCCTAATTGGCTCCTCTTAGCATTTTCGCATTAGAACATTCGCATGTAAAACCTCATCTCTGTTACCGGGAAGAATCATGTTCTTTCTGACTGTATATGATCGGATTTGATATTTCAGGGGATTCGTTACCACACATCCATCAATAATGATTACAACATCCGCTTACTGTCGGGCGGTTATATTATGTCGATCGACTTAATATTCCTGGCTAATCTTCTGTGCATCTTATTAAGCTGACATTGCACAGAGAGACCAGATCATGTGACAATACACATCATTGCCTAACACTGTTTTATACGCCGGAAATGCCCTATTTGGTTGCCAGTTTATGCAGCTGCTGTTTGTTGCCGGTGTCATGTTCGTAATTATTCTCAGATCTTTGTTTTCGATGATCTTAGCTTTGAGATAATATTGATAATTTCCTTATGTTTCATCTTAATCAAAGCCACAGTGTAGTTCAAAAAGCACAGTTAATCTTTATAATTGGCTTATCCCTCCTTAACGTTATTTTGTTACATCTTTTCACACCAAAGTTGCAAATTTTTTTTTAGTGGCGTAACTATCGCCCAGGTGGATCGGGCACGTCCCGGGGACCCCAGTACCGAAAGGGCACCAGAAAATAGTGGTCGGAAGAGGCTTGAACAGATGACATCACATATTATTTGATTATTTATATTAAGATAATAAAATATTGTGATAATATTTAAAAAAAAAACTAGTAATTAAGTAAGTAGTGTACAAATGTTTATATATTTACCGTATACTGATCATGGTTGTTGTGCCCATTACATACGGAAGGCGCCACATATTTTGTGATAGGGGGCCCGTTACATTACTGATGTAGTACAAACTAAAAAACGTGGTACATTATGCATACTGAGTAACCAACCTTATGATATCCGTACAACGCATGTCCGTATATATCGGCCATTACTACCACACGCGTTAAATGCTAGACATTAGTACCAGACATAGCCGTTACCGACCCCTGAGTTCTCGGGGGGTCACTGAGGACACACAGAAAGAATAAGCCTGCTGCCCCCTCAAAAGAAGACTAATGTCAAGGTTAAATGTGGAGCTGACTAAGTCATCATTTCAAATACGTTCCTACAGAAAGCATTGGTGTAGGAGTATGTACTTTAGATATAGGCTTCTTCCGGGGGGGGGGGGGGGGAGGAGTATGTACTTTAGATACAGGCTTCTTGCAAACCGGGGGGGGGGGGGTGGCAGCTGTAGTGGTGGTTCTATGCTACATAAAGAACGAAAAAAAAGTAGAGGAATGAAAAAGCCACTACCACATGTACCAGTACCACACACACACCAATGGCCCACATTAGTACTAGACATACCAGTACCACACACACCAATGGCCCACATTAGTACTAGATACACCCAGAACCACACACACCAATGGCAAACATTAGTATTAGACATACCAGTATCACACATACCAATGGCCCACATTAGTACTAGATACACCCAGAACCACACACACCAATGGCAAACATTAGTACTAGACATACCCAGTACCACACACACCAATGGCCCACATTAGTACTAGACATACCCAGTACCGCACACATCACTGCCACACATTAGTACTAGACATACCCAGTACCGCACACATCACTGCCACACATTAGTACTAGACATACCCAGTGCCTTGCTTACCAGCGCCACACATGTAGTACCACAGATATCAGTATAACACAACCAGGCGTCTGCTTTTAATATCACAATACTGTGCTCCATCACTTTATTTATCTCTCCAAGTTACTTTTTTTTTTGTCGTCGTGTCCCTAGTAACAATCAAGAGTCAGTTGGGGGGGGGGGGGGGGGGGGGGGGCAGAAACAGACTCCAGAGATTGTATAAGGTTGATCGCGACTCCATTCAAAAATTACCGACTAAAGAACTCAGGCCCCCACAGTTTCGGTAACACTACATTAACCACATTATATACAAGATTATTCCTCATTAATTATATTTCTTTATGCCGTCTTCATTATATGTGAATGAAGTTCTAATTGATTTCTTTGTCATAGTTCTATTGCTATTCACAGTATCCAAACTCTATAACGCGATCACATATAATACCTTCCATACATAGTTATTAAACAACCCAGGCCAATAATTCTAGTGTCTGATGTCCAACAAAATGTCACCTTGCGATAAACTGGGTTAGGAAAGAAAAAAAAAATAATAGTTAATAAAATAGCTGGTTGTAAACCTAACCCGTCTCCGGAAAAGGTTTAGACCCACGTAAAGTTATTAAAGTAATTATTGAGTCCCGATGTATAATAGCATTCGGTCTGACATCGTTCCCTAACGGAATCATGTTATCGACCGTTGTGCGCGTCCACCGCAGGTATTGAATTACCCGAGTTAATCCAAGATATCTTATTTCACAAACTTAACCGACAACAAACGGTCCCTTCTTTTCTACAATCCTTTCTGAAATGTTAAAAGTAGGGATTGGATGGGGGAAATCTCTTGTAATCCTTTTGAAGCGTTGGCTCCGTGAAAGAGGCAGTAAATAATCACAGAATGAAAATAAACTTGTCCCTTCGAGAGGAGATTTACGACCAGGACTGGAGCTGTTCGGGGAGAAAAGTTGCCAGGACGTCCACAAAGACATAGAAACAACAAAAAGAATTAAGAAGCAATTTTTCGATCGGAAATCTCATTGTGTCATTCCCCGCTCGCTCAACAGCCTCGCAACAAAGACCAGTTCCAAGCTTTGTATTCACCTTTATGTGGGGGCTTCGTTTTGTTTGCTCAGTTCAAGTGGTCTTAATAAATGATCTATCTGCTACTTCTTCTGTTACCTTTGTGCTCCTAATGGATCATGTAGCCAGCACTGCGGCCGGTCTATTTGTAGGAAGTCTGCTCTTGCAGTAGTGACTTTTGTACGTTTACGTGATTACATGATTGCATGATGACCTGGTTGCCAGCTCCATGCACAACCTCATATCAATTGCCTGTGACGACACGCTTGAGGTAACTGAAGTCCTATTTTCTTTTCTTTGTCTCTAGACCCCCGGCTTTAACGTGGTTACCTTTTTTTTCTTTTTTAATAATAATAATTATTTGTGATTGCTTTCTGTTATTATTCCCAGCATTGCTTTCTTGGCCCTACAATGGGAGGTCCTAAGTTCTGTATTATAATGAAGGTACTATGAAAAAAAATTATTTAGTGTCACTTTTCTCAAGTGATTTAGGCTATTTAGTTAAGTCAGAATGTAATGGGGACTAGGCCGCCATTTTAGCATGCATGACAATTCGCTGGAGTCCTGTCCTGTTAGTAAACGTGGTGTTTTGGAACGAGGTCGCAGATTTGAATGTTTTAGAATTTGCTTTCATCTCCTAGTGTCTAAACGTGTGAATATGTTGAATGTTAGCCATATTTATGTGTTTAGTCGTTTAATGTCTTGTAATTCAGTATTTTGATTTTTTTTTCGTTGACAAAAACTGTAATATCATTTTAGGCTGTAACATATAAACTGACAGAATACTTTGGCGAAAGCTAGGGGTGCACGAGTTACGGTATTTTTAGCCGTGTTTCAGCATCCGAGGGGCAGAGTGGTTAGAGTACTTGTTTCTGAAGGTAAAGGGATCGAGTTAGAAAAAAGGTCGCATCACCCTCTAGTATGCTCACCTGTATAAAAATTGGCACTTGACTCTGCTCTTGAGTTAAGGAAGGCAAAGGCAGATAGAAAAGAACTGATCACCGCACTTGATTTAAAAATAAAAAAATTTGCCTCGTGTTGGCAAGGCGGTTATATAAGTCGGTTATATTAGGGCACATGTCCAAATATTAAAGACATTTAGGTCTGCATGTTCATTATTAATAGTGATCACCCGCACTTGATACAACTGAGACCTAGTATAGCATAGATAGTTTCTAACCCATCATTGGTCTACGGCAATATCTCATACGAGACTACCTTTACCGTTGAATTTCACCGAGTACTTGGCGGAAATTTAACAGGTCCAGTTGTGCACACCTGAACTCTTGAAAAGCCCACAGTAAACATTAACAAAAATATTGTTATTGTTGAACAGAATCGACATCATTGCACTCCAGGTGCTCAGTCTCCCTCAGTCTATGTCGAAGAGTGGATGCTAACTGTTCCTGTAGCACGTTGGTTATAAACACGACGGATGCATCCTCTCATACGTCCATCTCTGCTAGCCTGACGTTTGATGCATAATAACGTTGAGTTAAATTCACGTTGCGTACAAATGTGCGGTATATTTATATATATTTAAATAACCTAAAGACTTACTCAGATAGTACTTGACAATAAGAAGAGTTTCAGCTTGTTTGTGTGTGTGTTTTTTTTTTTAGCTGTAGACGTTATCTTGTTGAGGTGATAACGTTGTCAGCTGATTTCCCATTGATTTTGTTCCAAGAGATTTAGGTTTGATTAAAAAACCTGGCCAAGCAGCATCAAACGACGTTCTATCTACTTTCAAAGGATCCCCGTTACAATGAGGCATATTGGGAATAAGGTGTTAGGCCCATATTTTCTTGACCATCGGCACACTAGGGGTGATGTTGTCAGCATCACGCCGGCCGCCTTAACCTTCCCTGGGCTGCTTTGGTACCCAACTCACGAGGCTGGGTCGACCCCAGAGCTGTTTGCAGTCTTAAAAATTCCACCTCAAACGGGGTCGAACCATGGACCACCGAGCTAGGAAGCCACTGCACTAACCACTGCGTTACCGTGGCTATTCTACTTTCAAAGACATCATTACCGTGGCTATTTTACTTTCAAAGACATCGTTACCGTGGCTATTCTACTTTCAAAGACATCGTTAAAATTGTGTAATAAAAGCAGCAGGTCCACGCGTGTAAAACTCATCAACAGTAATGATAGTGTGAGATTGCCAGCCTTCATTGGCTGTTTCTGAGTGGTAATTGTGAGTGTTTCAGTGTTTCCAGTATGGCTGTTTTAAGTGTTTTCAGTATTGACGCTACTTTGTTTATAAACATTCAGCGATCATTCACTTTATCAGAGTTTGAAGCGATAGACATTACCAGTTACAAGAAAGTTCAATTGTGTGTGAAAATCTTTAAAGTTTTGATTACATTGGTCACGCTTCAGTTGTTTGTGGCGTATAATGGCGGTAAATTTAAACAAGCATCTTATCATTATTATTACCTTTTAGCTCCCCATGAAACACCGACCTGTGCTATCCGTTCAAATTCTTTCCCTGACTAATTATTTTCTCTGCGTGTTGTTTGTTTACTTCTATTTCTCTCACCCTGGAGGTTCCAAGCATGAACTGTCTTGTCATTTTATCAACTGGTATTCTTCTCCCCTGTCGTGGTTGAGTTAGAGTGTAGAGTATTTGTCGAGTTGGACAACTGTAGTGAAATCGACAAGGGATAGTGGACTGACAGGGTTATAGATTACACACACAGAAAGGTGTAAATAGGAGATGGACTTGAGACAACCTGGAAGAAGATTTACCAAAATGATCTCTCTCTCCAAGCCTCAACTCACTTATGTCTGTCTAAGCATCTCCTGCTCTCTCTCTTTTCTCTTATCATACATAGAGATTATAGTAATGAGCTAAAAATACAAATATGGATGGAAAGGTCGTGAACAGCGCATTAATAAATGTGTAAAATTTATTAAAGAAGAAAAGCATGAAAATAATGCATATCATCACAACAACATAAAATTACATCAATAATCAAATATTCATCAATAATCATATACACCAACAACCACACACACAGATCACCATTCATAAAACCTGTAGAACACAAAGAGATAAATAATCGAGTGACAGTCCTTCGGTTTTCGGGGACCAGCTGAAGTAACTCCAGTAAGTGGTGTTTTCGTATATATCCTCCATCGGTGATGGAATTAACCTGAATAACGTCACTGTATAGGCGCTATCGTTGGTGACCCCCCCTACTGGCGCGAGTTGGGCTGGGGGACGCTGTTTATCTCCTGCTGACCAACTGATTGAACTGGGCGACCCTGTCCATAGATGGCTGCTCATACGTGCGAGGTTTTAAATATCCAGGAAATACACCAGAAGAAGTCACTTGAGGACAAAGAGACCCAGGCGCGCTTATCCGGCGCAAGGCTCCGCTTGGCTGTAAATCCTGTTTAAACTGGTTTGGCTGTGGTTTGCTGAGTGCCCCGTTTAGGCACAAAAAAGGCGGGTGATATGGAATCCTGCTATAGGCATGCTGAGCGGGTTTGATATTCTGGAAGCCGCAATGCTCTGGCTGGTAATCCAATAGGCGAGTAGAGAACCACTACTGCGTTTGGCGATTCCAGATTTAGCGTTGGCTCCGTTGCACTGCGTGAGCTTAACTTGGCGTTGACAAAAGGGGTTTTAATTCAGGAACGGGGTTGACGATTCGTTGCTAGATGTATACAGAAACCCTGACTGAAGTTTGCTCTAGCGATTCGGTCTTCCTGAAACTGAGACCCAAAAGAGACACCTTTTAACTTCAAGCAACGCTAAAATCACACTAACTTTATACAGAAAGTTTCGCTCCACTATGGGATTAGATTTATTGTAGTTATTGCTATGATAGTTTAGGGCTGTCTTTAACCATGTCTCCTGTTCCTTAAAAATATCAATATCAACACGCGCCCGCATAGGCTTAACATCTTTTGTACACCCATGTAACTGTCATTAAATGTTCTGCCAGCAAAATCTACTCCTCTTCTCCCAATCTCAACATACAGGAAACCTAACCTGTAGTTACAGTTAAATGAATATGCTTATTCATCTTACAACATTAAATGAATTTACATAAACAGATTACAGCATTTGACATTACACAAATAAATCGTATGTCCCCTTTGGGAAATATATTAGCATTTCCACAAAATGAGTACAAAGAAAATGCAATGTTCTTGCTATAATAATACAGTTGTGGCTAGATCATACGATATAATTATATCTATGCCTGGTGACTGCTTTCAGTGAAAGTTATAGACTAGTGCCTAGCCACACAAGTAAGCATAAAATGATCCTCCCTTGCCACTGGAAATATCTATCAAAAGGAATAAGTGACTATCTCCTATAATCCAGAGTTATTACCTGCATCTCACTATTCAGTTTTAAAGTGAACAATCCACACCTGACATTATCTTACAGAAATGACAGTTAATTTTGCTGACTCTTAACCCAATGGTAAGCATTCGTGGACTGATTCTACGCCTAATATCTGTTATTGTAAGTTTAACATTTAACCCATGATAAACCGTAACAGTGTAAGCACCACTTAATAGGCCGTAGACAGCGCTACCTTATCACTGAATAAATTACTAGGAGAAGTCCTCAGAAATAAATTCACTTCCCTAACAGATATATATAAAAGCTAACATGAATCTAATATTATAATTATAAGATATGTCAACTCACCCCGAGAAAATGCCAAGAAATAGGCGAAAAACATTTAGTTCTGTGTTAATGTTTGCCTTATTTCCATAATGGTCATCTACGGGCCAGGAAAATTTACGAATGTCTTTGTCTATTAAAACCAGTCTACTCTTATAGATCACAAGGGACGCTCCCCCCGAACACCTGGCGTGCGTGTTTCTACAGAAGTTCGGCGAACGACGTAATCTAGAGTAAGACAAAAGAAATCGTGCGAAAGTTCCCCAGGCCTCAAAGGGTACCAGCCGCTCGTCATCAAACGTTTTTAAAGCGACCAGAGAAATTCCCCTGTTGGGACCACAGAGGGTACCCGCCGCTAACGAACCGTTTCTTTCACAGAAACCGTCTTAGGCTCGTTCTAACACTTAAAGCGGACCCGAGAAATGTTTCTCTGGTCGAACAGGTGCGTTAAGATAACATTACGTCTAGCGTTAGCTGACCGCAGCTGGCCAGCGTAAACAACCTCGGGTGGGGTTGAGAAGGTGAAAAAATGTAGGTAGAATATGAAAGAAACGAAAATACAAAATGTCTCGGAAAACAGAACATTTAAAGGAGTAATCAAATTATGGACAAGATGGTAAAATTAATTATCTTTCACGTGACATCCCCCCATCTTCCTTCTTGGTATTTGTTTGGTTTCTGTGTATTTTCAAAGCCAAATCTTGTGTTCTCTCAACATCTATTATAATTTTGTCTAGCATCTGGTTACGGTTATGGGATAGAAGAGCCAGGTCGTTGATAAAACTAGATCGTCAAGCAGTTTTGTCAGAGGTTAATGAATTCCAAGTCTAACTGTTCATGTTTTTGCTTTCCTAATTCAATCATTAGTCAGTTTTATTGTTTAACAAGGGCTGCTGAGCTTTTCGCTCTTGCCTGGCTAATGCCAAGTTGAAAAATACAAGTCACTATCGACAGTGATGATCTTGGCTATTCTTGCGACTTTGAAGCCAGTCCGAAACTTGAGCTGGAGACATACGTGTTGAGTTGAAGACATGCGTGTTGAGTTGGAGACATGCGTGTTGAGTTGGAGACATGCGTGTTGAGTTGGAGACATGCATGTTGAGTTGGAGACATGCGATCCAGTTTCTTTGCGGCGTATTATATCCTGAGCCGGCATGCATTTAACAGATCCCAATATCTTGTTTCAAATTAGAAAGGGATGGTGTGGCACAGTGTACATTCCCCGCCATCCATGCTGGCTCTCACATTACACACGCTAAAATGCTGTACTCTGGTGGAGCGTCCTCTCAAGGAATCATCACGTCCTGCACAGAGCCACTTCTCAGCACCCCTCGCCTATCATCTATTCATTGCGAGTTCTTCCTGCATGAAGCCAAACTTGTAAACGACGGAGTTGAGTCTGGGGCTCAAGTGATTCCCCCACGCGTAATGTGCTATGGTGTGTTCTCAACATGTTCTCTAGGCTCCTCGATCCCTCATTCCAGGATGCACCACGTAGAGATGCTTCACAGTCTTGGTTATTAGCCTAACTCTGGAATTCGCTCACGAGTAACGTAAATTTCGTTTCATCCCAGCCTATCGTGATAACAGACACACTTAGAGTTCTCCAGTTCTCATCTAAAAAAGATCACAATGTTGTCTTTTATGAAGAATTATGTAGTATAATAGCAATAACCCGTCAAACTTGACGGGTTTTTAATTATAGTGTGCTGTTTCCGTTCCCGGATGAGCAGATAGAAGTACATTCTTAGAGTGTTTTTGGTTTCTTTCCATTATACAGTGTAATCAAACTGTTCACGAACACCGTCATTTGAAAGCTTTTCTTTGTTGATTGTAACTATTTTCGGGAGAGTATATATAGTGGAAACAATACAATTTTTCAACACGGTTGCATTCTTCAGCTGTGACCAACGTACACACGGCGAGAATTATGTTATTTTAGATTCAATTTAAAAGTTATTTGATGACAACATTTCGTGTGAAAGTGCGTGGATTGTTTTCAAAGCGTGTTCCTTGATAATAAGTGGTTTTAACAAAAACTTTCAAGTTTTCATGATTTGTACATCGGGTGAGGGCGACATAGAGCTGGCCGTGTCCGAAAATACAATTCACTTTGGTATGTTATTGGCATAACATTTCGTGTGAAAGTGCGTAGATTGTTTTCAAAGAGTGTTCCCTGATAATCATTTATAACACATAAGGAAGGGAAACACGAGGCCTGTAAACAGTAAATTAATATGAGACAAACATAAAGGTATGTTTTCAGGCACTCGTAAGAAATAAAGAAGTAGAACACTAGACAATAGAAAAACAACAGACATGAGTGGCTTACCCAGGATTCGAACCTCTGACCTTCCGTGCGACAACTCTGCCTAGCTATGCAAGCGAATCACGCTATCCTCCCTGCCACTAGGCATCACCAAATAATGATGCTTCGATGACAAGTCATTAGCGCGAACCGCAAGACATAACACCGGAAGTTTACCATGGGCAGTTCAGCCTATTAATGACGCAATCACTTCTGTTGTTCCCCTATTATACATAATAATAAGTAGTTTTAACAAAAACTTTCAAGTTTTCATGATTTGTACATCGGGTGAAGGCTCAGGCACACCAATTGTTACGCAATTTTTCTTTGTCGAGCGCTACTAATTTCGTGAAAGAATTTAAAAAAAAAAAAATAAATAAATAAACCCAAAGTATTTGTTTTATATAACACCCACGCCGCGCAAGTTGCACACCGTACGTTGCGCACTTTTTTTTCTGGCGCGAGTTACTTCTTCTTCGTTCGCCCTGAAAAGGACGGTGGTTGCGTTGTGTCTGTTTACAACGTAGCTGTGATATCTGCACCTTTCGGTCGACACATCCGACTTCTGCACGGCATTTTTTAGGACCGGGTTTGCCTTCCCATTGCGATCCGTACTCGCTCAGCCAGCCTGCATTGCTGCAGACTGTTTCCAGGACCACCACGTGGAGGTGGAGCACGGTCTTGACCAGCTCTGGTTCGCTGGTCCTGACGCAGGCAGTCAAGCTATGAGTCGCTGACTGCGGTCTCTATTGCTGCGTCTTGAGTTACTATTTTGCGTGAGACCGACCGACGTAACATACATCGGTAATTATGTTGGGGGAAAAAAAGGGATTTCATGTTTTCATAGGTTAAGGTTAATCAACATTAGGGGACTCTATAACGCCATAACAGTTTTCCAGGGCAAATCTCTTTAAGAGAAAGCACGACCTAAATATTGTTATATTTAACTTGTACTTGAAATTGTCACACTATTACGCCACCATACGATGGAATGGCCAGGAAAAATAGAAGTACACACCGTCAAATTTTTTTTATAGATGAGCGTAATGACCGTTTTAGATGACAAAGATCAAACAGAGACCACATATTGAACTGCCCGTTAATATCCACACATACACAACGCTCTAAACACTCTGCCAAACGGGCGCTCGTTAAATATATAAAGGTAGTCCCATAGCAGATACTGCCGTAGGGGAGTGAAGTATTAGAGACTTCACTATACTAGGTCCAACATCGAGAGGTGGGGGGTGAGCAGTTCCATTCCTAGCTGCTAGTACTGCAGATAAATGTGTTGTATTAGTCTACAGTTAGTTTTATATCAACAAACTGTAACAATCTTAGTACCAGTACAATTCCTGACGTCATATCTCACCCAAGTACCAAAGACTTTCCTATTATAACGCTTATACTTTAATTGATTTAGTCCTTGGACTTGCGCCGCTTCTCTTCGTTATTAAATCGTTAAGGGGGCACTAGTTATTGACATCCGTTTACAACTAAGTTTCTTCTTGATGGAAACTCGCCACACAACGTTGAGTTATTTAAACAAAATTAAATTGTAAAGAAGAGCAGGCCGACCGCAGGTGAGGTTCAAAGATTTGTGCAAGAGAGACGTGAAGCCTTTCCTTCTTCCTTTCACTAACGCTACCACACTGCTATAATCCGTTCGGAAATTCGTGCCCACAGAAAGCGTCAATTTCCTCCAAAACTGTTTGTTGTATGGACATGAATTTTTGCATGCAGTCTTAGATTTTCCATGCAGTTAAGATTTTGCGATCATTACATCCACAGCTGTCGCGAAATTTGCAAAACGGTGATTTTCTTTGATCTTCTTGGAACATTTGCCTAAATCTGCCCGTAACATTAATTATTACAGTAAATCACAACATTTGTGTGACAAGACGGTTCAAAGGCGTGTCCTAATGTGTGATTGGTTGTTCACGTGATTTTGATACGAGGAATGATGTTCTGACAAATCGTAACTGTTTATGTGTTATTATAGATTGGCATATGAAATTAGTTTATCACAAAAAAAGGAATGCGATCGACGTGCCTCATTCAGAATCGGACGACTCCAATAAGTTCACAACAGTTATTGGTTGGATAAACTGCAAGCCATCTCGCTGCCAGTAATCTTCTTCTTCCTGTAGCACGTGTTCTTCACATTTAGCCCAGTACTCTGTTTCTATTCGTGAAAGGGCCTCACGAGTCATGTCTTTAACATCGCACATTTTAAAAGTGGTGTTCTGGGCGGCCACTTCCCCTTAAACTCTAGCCCAAACCAGCTCTATTGGGTTAAGATGAGAATGGTAAGGTGGGAGTCGAAGAGAAACATGACCCTGCTCTTGGATGATTTTATCAATCAGATACACTTTTGTCTTATTCCTCTGTCTCACAAGTTGCAACAACTCTGGTTTTAAATAGCTGTTGTCAGCGAAGATATTTTCATTCACAAGCCACCTCCTGATTTCGTCTTTCGTGCTTGCCGAAGTGGGAGCTTTATCTTCCTGCGCTACAACATTATGATAGGACGCATATCCATCACCAGGCAAGACGGCCTATCTAGAGTCGGGAGGAGTGTATTCACTATCCAATCTCGATAAATTTTCCCATTCATTTCACTGTGGTAGTCCCTACCATGTACATACTTTGATAGAAAAATAAGCTCTGCATCACGGACAAGCCCATTCTGTCTGCTGCCAGCATGTGCTAATATAATGCGTTGACCTTTGTTGCTGGGAATTTTCCTTCTATGGTCTCCATCAACAGATTGCCATTCTTTCTCGTTCGTATGATGAGCATTAACCCAAGATTCGTCCAAATACACTATATCATAGCCGTCTTGCCTTCTTTCACGAATCTGCCTAAGGTATTTGCTTCGAGCTGCAACCAGATGTGGTTTTTCACATAAAAAATTCCTTCCGCCAGACGTTTTTCTAAAAGTGAAGCCGACACTTCTGACAAGTTGCCAAAGAGTTGTTTTTGAGACGTTAATATCGCATTCTGCTTGCAGCCGACTTTTCAGCATGCGGAAAGTAACAAGTTGATTGGCATTAAACATCTTCAAAATCAAACGTCTAATGACATCCTTGTCAAAATCATCAATTTTTTTCTTCCTCCCTTGCTTAACCGCAGCCTCTGTACAATCATCGTCCTGTTGTATCCAACGTCGAAAAGATCTTCTATCCACACCCAGGCCTTTCGTGTTCTCCTACCTGGTTCTTGGATGTCGTGGTATAAACAACCCATCTTAGCCTCTCTGCGAAAATGCCTGTACAATATAACAGTTACCTTCTGCAAAGTGATAAATTTGCATTTCAGATTCATTGCGCTTTTCATAATTATGCAGTTTAGTTTATTAATATATTATACGCTGGTGTCGTTTTGTTTCGTTGCAGCCAACTCATTGCAATTAGCATACGCCGCTGAAATAATTACTCGCGACTGTGCACAATAGTTGCGCACACGTGCGGACATGTAGTCACTACACTAATTCAAAAAAAAATATATATATATTGAATAGCACATTTCATCGCTTGTGCTGTGCTGTAACAAAAAGTAAGTGCGCAATTTTTGAACGGATCTTGTAACTTTCCTGTAGAACTATTAAAAATTAACCCAGACAACGGTAAGAGTTTTTTTATATAACTTAAAGAAGAAAATTCGAACATGACATGAGTTTTGTAAGGGCAAAAAATATATTAATAACTGCATTGATATCAGTAGGGCACGTAGCAAATTTCAATAACATCCGTCAAGGGGTTGCAAAGTTACAACGTTCAATATGTGGGCACGAATTTCCGAACGGACTATATTAAAGACAGGTTTCCAGACGGGTGTCATTACTTTCATGCGTTACTGAATATAATGTTTGCGCTCCCATTCTAAATATACTCACGGTACGTCACTAGTCAAAGCTATTTGATTCTGTGGCATTGAAACATGTAATCTTATAGTACATGCACTACCGTAGAGGAGTGAAGTGTTACAGACTTCGCCTATGCTAGGTCTCGCTTTATGATGTTGGTGTGACCAGTTCCCTTCCTGGCTGCCTATGGTGTCTCTCACTCAAACTGAGAGCCAAGTACTCATTGTTAGAGCTCTGTAGGCTGGAGCTTGTCGTCACATGGTTTCGAACATGGTCTCTTTTGCTGATGCAAGAGCTTTAACCACTCTACCACTCGAACGCTGTTGAAACATATAGAACAACAAAAACGACAACAAAAGTCTAGAAGATTTCAGCAATAAGCGTGTGCTTGGCAGACACAAACCAGTGGAACTAGAGACGTGGATAAGAAGTTGGCACTGGGTAGTGGCACACGCTGAGAAAACTAGCTGATAGCGTTACAAGGTAGTCTTTAGTCGGGATTCGCCGGGGACGAACGTAAACAGACAACACAGTAATGTTTGTCGCGTGCTGACTCAAGATTTATGCTCCGTATAGGTAAGGGAGAGGTAATTACAATCATTTGACCCTATCTAAGTTCAGAGTTTGAAAGCAGATCATCATCATCAGCTGCTATCTTCACATCGAAGGTCGGCTGCAATGGATCTCCAATGTCTTCCGTTTCTTGTCTTGATGGTGCACTCTGATAGATTGTCCTGTCTCTTGTCTTGATGGTGCACTCTGATAGATTGTCCTGTCTCTTGTCTTGATGGTGCACTCTGATAGATTGTCCTGTCTCTTGTCTTGATGGTGCACTCTGATAGATTGTCCTGTCCGTCTGTTGATGTTATCTTCCCACTTATAGTGTTGTCTCCTCTTGCACGTTTGCCTTCAACTCCGCCTTCTATTAGGCTCTTCATTAAGGTGTTATGTCTTTTTACAGGGCCAAACTATTTTAGCTAATTTTGATCTTCATTAATTCTCTTTTCATTACAGATGGGCCTACATGGAAAGGGTTTACTTGTGTCCCTTGAGCTTACTAATCAACATGTGATTTTCGAGAGGTAAGACATCCCACCTGTAGTACAGAGCTATTTCTTTTCTAGCAATTATATTGTCTCTGCCACATTGTTCTCGCGACTATAGTTCTAATCTGCCTCCCCCGTAAATAGAACTGGGAGTTTCGCGTATACCGCTCCAAACGCTATGGTAATTGAGCAGCCGTCTACCACGGGAAAACATTTAATACCGTATAATTTTCCTCCGGAACGGAGTTTAACACGAGAATGTTCTCAAAAGCGATTAGCCTCCCAATTTTCGTGATGGAGACTGGCCGCAGGGAGATTCACAAACAACTATGCGGTGGTTAGCCTGTTATTTACAGCGGCAACGGTACGTTTCTTCTTCCTGAACTCAGAGTAAATTGAAGGAGCGGGAGTCTTTCAGCGCGAGGCTCCATTGTTGAGTAACCCACGTCAATAAATTTTCCCATTGACTTCACATTAAGCGAATGTGAGTGATGGAATACGTTAGGAAAAACCGTGACCAGTTGTTTGAAAGCAAAGGACGAGTCACGGAGACTTGACAATAGAAGACGCCAGGCGTTAGCGACACTCGAAGCTGACGAATGATTACATTTCTCCATATGTGGTTACCGACCCGTGGCAATTTATTCTATTATGTCAGACATGACAGGGCTCAACGTCGGTGGCAGAACAATAAACAGCTTTAGATGTGCAGATGATAACAGTTTTGTGAGCTGACGTGAAAAGTGTTGAAAAACTTATCGGAGCAAGTGGGCAACAGACTATGGATTGCTAAAAACATTCAGGAAAAAATATGTTAATTAGCAACCCCTTGAAAAGGCAACATTAAACATCAGAATAAGTGGAAAGGTACTGGGACGATTGACACTATTCTTATATCTTGGACATTTTATTCCAGAGGATGGCAGATGTGAAACAGAAGTCAAGAAGATCATGGAAGTGGCCCAAACTATACGGGGCAGCTATTTCCATCTCACCATAGTAAAAATTAATTTAAAAAAATAAATAAATATGAAAGTCATTACGTGGTAATTATGGAATCTGTGTTTGTGTTCACAATTATATTTATGACAAATAGTGTGCGTTCACAATTATACTTATGACATATGTGTTTGTGTTCACAATAATATTTATGACATGCGATTGTGTTCACAATAATATTTATGACATTTGTGTTTGTGTTCACAATTATATTTATCACTTATGTGTTTATGTCTACAGTTATAGTTATGACATATGTGTTTGTGTTCACACTTATACTTATGACATATGCGTTTGTGTTCACAATTATACTTATGACAAATGCGTTTGTGTTCACAATTATACTTATGACATATCTGTTTGTCTTCACAATTATGCTTATGACATATGCGTTTGTGTTCAGACTGATGACTTTTACATATTGAATGTACGCAATGTATGCTCTCTCTCTCTCTCTCTCTCTCTCTCTCTCTCTCTCTCTCTCTCTATATATATATATATATATATATATATATATATATATATATATATATATAATCACGGGTTGCCTCCCCTTTGCTCTGCAGTAGTGGTCCAACAGTGGCCAAAACCTAGAGTATCTAATGTGGTCTTCAAAAGTGTCTACCTTCGCACACGATTCTCTTGGCAGAGATAGAGATAGAAGGATAATGATGCTTGTACCTCACAAAATATTTCAGACGTCAAGAACAGTGCTGAATGAATCTGAGCACGTTAACTTTGTATATGACCCGCCGCCTTTTTTGAAGATGGATTATCTTATAATTAGCTAGTTTAGGCCCCCAGCTGATTTAATTCAACGAAATCTAAATTTTGTAGCTGTGTTTTAAATTTGTATATACACAAATAACAAATTTAATAATCAATTATTTTAACAGTTTAAAAATGAATTATTCTTTTAAAGAAGTAATCATCACAGGATGATGTTATGGTTTTCGAAAAAATGGACGGTTCACTTGTCAGCTTTTAAGTTTGTACTTAGCTGCCAATAAGTTTGATTGTTTCTGCTCCAGCTTATATTTGGTTCTCTGCAGATAGATGACTGGTTCACTCTCGTCACTGGTCAAGTCTGAACGTTGTGATACGTTCCAAGAAGTATCAGGGAGTAATCACAAAGCTGGTCCAGCGTCTCTAAGACCCATCTGATGATGGTGTCTAGCATCGACTTCAGGCCACTTATACCCTTACTTGTTCCAGAGATAGTACCCTCAATTAGTAGCACCGACTAGTGTCACAAAAGAGGAGAAAAACAAACCTCCTGAGTATTGAGTTCTCCTGACACACACTCATGTGCCCCCCTCTGTTCATTCCACCATCCCATCTGCCTCATAACCTTACCCTCTTTGAGAATTAATCTTAACCACAGTAAGCGGAAAACTTTCATTTTCATTACATTTAAATTGAATAGGTTCCCAGTGAGCGGATAACTTTCATTACATTTAGATTGAATAGGTTTACATTTACCTCTACATTGGTTGAAAAGGTTAACAATATAATAAGTATGTACATCATTTCTCTCATCATTCACTCCCTGCTCCATATGGAAATTGGGACTACTTCTGCTTTTGGTTCTCTATAAGAAACTCGCATTAATCAGTCACCAGCCCTTGCACGATCTGAATCGTGTTATAACAGCAATAATGCTCTTCTCTTCTCATATTCTTGTAATCTCGTGATTTCTCGCTCTTGAATCAGGTGTTTGCCTCATTTTGGCACATCGCTCAACCATTGGTGGAGTCCGTCGGTTATGATTTTGCATAATTTCAGTAAGAATTAAGAACATAAACAGTTAGCCTGAAAAAAAAAAACACCATAATAGCTAACTCGATAAACCGCTGAAAAGGGCAAACACCTGCTTCAGGGAAAAAAAACAACCTCAAGTAATGAGATCTGATAATGTTAGTTTTTCATGAAAGACAACTTATAAAACTGTTTTGGATCAGAACTGGAGTGTGACAGTGATGCCGCCTGTGACCATTTCTCTTTCTATTGGCTATCGAAGCAGCCACTAGACCTCTTGCACCTACCTCTACAGCTATGACCTTTGCTGTGTACCTCTCATGTCGCAACTCCGTGACCAGATCATTATGTTTAGCAGTTTTGAATTGTGCTGCCTGTCTAATCTAGAATCGCTTGTCAGCTCAATCATTATAATCTGGAGCGATGAAGGTGAAGTGTAGAACTTTATCTGGTCGTTTTCAAAACTTCATGATAAGTATATATTGTATTTATGGCATATTGCATTTGCTGATTTTCTTTTGTTGGTTTTTCCAGGCTGTAAATTCTCAAGCATTTACAGATGTGTTTCATGTCAGTAGTATATATAGTGTGTCTAGTGCAGGGTCTTGGGAACAAGGGAGAAATAACAAGAGAAATAGAGAAGCAGGTAAAGAGGGAGGTAAGAATAAGATGCGAAGGCAAAACTAAAGGAACAGAGGAAAAATTGAAGAAAGAAAAAACGGAGAAATCAGAGGAGTGTGGATAAGAAGAGGATGATGAAGTCGAAGCTGAAGAAATAGAAGAGGACGAAGAAGAACAGGAGAAAGAAGAAGAAAAGAATGAATAAGAGAAGGGAGTAGAGCAGAAAGAAGTAGCGAGGAAGGAAAAGATGACAGGAAAAAGAGGGAGCAGACGAGGCTGAAGAAAAGCGTGAAGAAGAAAGAGGAAGGATAAGAAGAGTAAAGTAAAGAATAGAAAGGAGAACAGAAAAATGATGATGATGGTAGTGATGATGATGGTGGTGATGGTGGTGATGATGATGGTGATGATGATGATGATGATGATGAAAGGCAAGATATAGAAAAATAAAATGATAAAAAGAAGAGGTAAACATGACGAGGAACTTCGGCTTGTGGGACGTAGAGGCGTATCTGAAGGTAACTCGCCAGATGCAAATAACAATAAATAAAACGTGCAACTACTGGCTGGACAAAATAAATACGAGGGGCGTTCAGAAAGTAATGCACCACATCGTTTTTCTCAGCTAGTAATGAAGATAGAAGCATGCAATTTTCCACAATTCAAATATCGCATGTGCCAATTGTGTGCACCGAATTGCACTGCAACCGGCCAAATGATACGGCTGCCCTAAACCGTTGAAATGGAGCGTGTTAGCAACTTGCGTTATAAACAGCGAATTGTGATAGAATTTCTCGTTGCAGAGAAGGAAACTGTTGTGAATATTCACAAGCGTCTATGTGATGTGTATGGAAGTTTTGCAGTCGACAGGAGTACAGTCAGTCGCTGGGTTCAGAGAATCAAAGAATCAGGAAGTGGAGATACGGAGCTGCTTGATCGTCCGCGCTGTGGACGTCCTGCCACAGCCACCAACGCAGAAATGTTGAAATGCGCTGAGGGCATTATTCTTACTGATAGGCGAATCACTACTCAACAATTGGCCTTACAGCTGTCAGTCAGCATTTTTAGTGCAAATGCAGTTATACAAACTCTCGGATTTTCTAAGGTTTGCGCAAGATGGGTTCCTCGAAGTCTCATAAATGACCACCGATTGCAAAGAAAAGCAATTTCTTCTGAATTGTTGGAGCCTTTCAATGCTTATGGAGATAACTTTTTGGCTAAGCTCGTTACAGGTGACGAAACCTGGGCACATCATTTTGAACCTGAGTCAAAAAGACAGTTAATGGAGTGGCGTCATCCGCAATCACCAAGAAGAAAGAAATTCAAGACAATTCCTTCAGCTGGAAAGGTCATGATCACTGTCTTTTGGGACATTGAAGGTGTGATTCTTGTGAACGTTATGCCAAGAGGAGAGACAATCAATTCGCAAGCTTACATTAAGACATAGAAAAAACTCGATCAACGTTTTCACAGAGTTCGGCCGCACAAGAATCCAACAGACCTGCTTCTCCTTCACGACAATGCGCGCCCTCACACAAGTCTGGCAACACGGGAAGCAATCACCAAATTGGGTTGGACTGTACTACCCCATCCACCCTATAGTCCCGATTTGGTACCCTCTGATTTTCATCTATTTGGTCCACTTAAAGATGCATCCGTGGGACAAGGTTTGAAAATGATGAAGGAGTGATTCATGCAGCGAAGAAATGGCTACATGATCAAGACAAAATCTGGTACGGGCTAGGAATACATGCACTTGTTTCGCGTTGGCATAAAGCCGTACAAGTTGATGGAGATTATGTTGAATAATACCGATGTTTACATGACATATCCATGTATATTGTGTATAAATTTCATGCTTTTAAAATAAACAGCTCCTGCGAAAAACGATGTGGTGCATTACTTTCTGAACGCCCCTTGTATTAGACTCACAACATCAAGGTCAGGTCATGACTCTGGAGGTCAAATAGCTGTGTCACTTTATTAATTTTACGAGTTCAATTTATCGTTATTTGCACTGTCTCTGGAATTTACAATGTCGTAAATCATTTACGAGCCATTTATAATCCCCGTAAGTTAACAAATCGAACCGATAAGACAGGTACACACATACTTTGTCAGCCAAGCACAAATTTAGAAGCTATTATCTTGGGTAAGATTTCTTAGAGATGCACTTTAATTATATTGACTCATTCAACAGTCAGTATGGTCTGTATTTTTAAATAGCAGATACCCGAGAATCGGGAAATGTTTTATTATATTTACTTTCATTTATTACTTGTCGGGTTCTAAAATTTAAATAACTGAAAAGTGATGTTTTAATAAAGTCGTGAAGCTATTTAAGTCTTGATTTATGCAAGTGCAAAAGCGACAATATATGTTGATAATGTATTTGTTATATGGTTACAGAAGACTTGTTTGCAGTTGTTTTTATAAACTGGTTGCGCCATTTAATGTGCAATGGCAGTTTCTGTTTCCTTCTCAGTCATTAATTTTTTCCCTGTCTCCATGTCTTTCGTTATGTCTCTCTCTCTTTTTCTCTCTCTCCTCTCTCTCATATATATATATATATATATATATATATATATATATATATATATATATATATATATATATATATATATATATATATATATATATATATATATATGTATGTATGTATGTAAAAGGCCGGCTCTTGGGCGGTGGTAGCGCTGTAGCCGCACCGGGCGCCGACTTGGGGGAGGGCCGAACACGACATAAAAGTAAAAACATCGACATTTTCAAAGAATAAACTGACAATTTGAAAGTAATAATTTAATAACGCCTTTAAATACTGATTGGTTAAGCGGTTAGAGTTTTTTCCTCACGCGGCACATTTACTGAGATCCGGGATCGAAACGTGGTAGCGTCACGCTCCAGTCTCATCATCATCAGCTGCCATCTTCACAACGAAGGTTGGCTGTAATGGATCTCCAACGTCTTCTATCTCTTGTCTTGGTGGTGCACTCTGATAGACTCTTTCCTGTCCATCTCTTGATGTTATCTTCCCACTTATAGCGCTGTCTTCCCCTTGCATGTTTGCCTTCAACTCTCCCTTCTATTATGGTCTTCTGCAAGGTGTTATGCCTTTTTATGTGGCCAAAGTATTTTAGCTGCACAACTTTGATCTCCCTCATTAGTTCTCTTTTCATACCTAGATTTTCTAGGACCTCCTTATTTGTTTTCTTCTCTTTCCATGAGATGCGCCCCATTCTTCTATATATCCACATCTCAAGAGTCTCAATTCGTTGTTTCAATTGCTTATTCATTGTCCATGTTTCTACACCATACAGTAGTGCAGAATATATATAACATTTTATGATTCTCAGTTTTAATTTGTGAGTTAACTGTTTAGATGTCAGTATATGTTTCATGTTGTGTAATGTAGCTTTGGCCATTCCTATTCTCTTCTTGATTTCTGTTTCACATCTGCCATCTTCTATTATTACATGACCAAGATATGAGTAGCTCTTGACTTATTCCAGGATTTTCCCATTTATGCTTATCTTTAATGTGGGTTTATCGTCTGTTTTGCTAATTTTCATAGTTTTTGTTTTCTCAATATTATTGTCCAATCGATATTCATGACTTACACTGTTCACTTGTTTCACTAGTTCTTGTAAATCCTGTTCACTTTCAGCTAACAACACGGTATCATCTGCATATCTAAGGTTGTTTATTGACCTTCCACTGATGTTCAGTCCTGGTATTTCCTGTATCTGTTTGAAAATTTTTTCGGTGTATAGATTAAAAAGGAAGGGGGACAGCAGACAACCTTGTCTGACACCTCTTTTTATGTCTATGTGTGGTGAATAATTCCTTCCAGATCTTACTGTAGCAGTTTGCTCCCAATAAAGGTTACTGAGTATTCTTGTGTCTTTTCCATCAATACCTCCAGTTTACCCAGCTGTTTTTTTTTTTTCCCTTAACCAGCGACACTTGGGCTTTCAGCCCTTCGGCCCAATGACATGTCATTGCGAGGCTGGGGAACCTGAGGACTTTCCTTCCAACCCGGTCAGGAGCTTCGCTCCTTCCCATCCACAGAGGGTTTATCACAGGAGCCGTTCAGGCTATTCAGTCAAATTTCCGGCCGTAAACATTTCTTCAAACGCTGACGCCCGGGTTTGAACCATGAACATCTGGTCGCCAGTACAACGCCGAAGCCATTACACCAGCGCGGCTCCCGTTTACCCAGCTGTAAATGGGTACTTTATAGCTAGCGGCTCTTTTAAAAAAAAAGGTTGTTGTTTAACTAGGGCTGCTGAGCTTCTTGCTCTTTAGCAGCCAATACCAAGTTGAAGACTCCTTGGTATTATCTACACTGTAGATCTAGGCTTTTCCTGGTGCTTTTCTGCCATTCGAAACATTTTTAGCTGAAGTCATGAGCCCCAGTTTCTCCAGCTTGGCTTGCACTTGAAGGATCGTCACATCTGGTCCCAAGCTAGGAGTAAGAAGTGCGTGGCATACTGTGCATTCCTCGCCATCCAAGGGGGCTCTCCAACTATGCAGAGCTAAAATACTGTACTCTGGTTCTGGGCTCTACCAAGGAATTGTCTCTGCACAGAGCCACTTCTCAGCTTCCCCTGCATATCACTGGGTCCATAGTGAGAACCTTCTGCATGCAGTCAACCAAGTCAGAGCCAAAGAATGACGCCTGGGGCTCAAGTGACTTCTCCAGGTTTAGTGTGCAATGCTGGGTTCTCAACAAGTTTCACCACAGGGGTAATCCCTGTAAGTGTGTGGATGATTTCAAGAGACAATGAGGATGTAATTAGCCTCACAGACAGAGGTTGACTTCCATGTACATATATTGTATCATTGTGCATAGCTGGTGGTCATATATGGATGACTTTACAAAAAAAAAAGGTAGTCCCATAGCAGAAGCTGCCGAAGGGGAGTCAAATCTTATTCTAAAGTTATAAATAGCTAGCAGTCCCTATTTAGAAAAAAAGGTAATGTTAGACCTGGAATCAGTCGGCAATGAAGGCAAAAGATCTATCAGTCGTTCTGGGAACAAAAATGATTGGTGAAACATAGAGAACACTTATGAAATTCATATTCTTCACTTATATCATATTAATGTGGATTGATATTTCACTTGTTAGTGTTAATCTATCTATGCTCGTTCCTAAAAACCGATTCTTTCTTCTACTTTAGATGTTCAATGTTTTCTCATTTATTCTTATAAACAAAATTTCAGTGGATTTTTTGAAGTTCACCATAACCCCTTCTTTCCCTCCCCCCCTCCCCCCCCCCTCCCCCCATAAGCGAGGGGTTAGTGGGTGCATCGAAGTCGTTGATACTACTGAAGAAAGATGAAGATTAACTAAAGAAAGAATGACACAATGGAGAGTTGACATAGACAAGAAACTCTAGTGTGAAGAGAACCTTTACCTCACTACGTTACTTATGCTAACAATTTGATTTGTGTTTCATTGGCAGCAGTTTGTGTCAGTCTAAAAATGTATCATTGGAACGTTTACAGATCTCAAATGTAATAGGTGTTGTCACAAGGAAAAGGTCCATATAGAGGAAATGGGTGTAAATTACACTGACAAACAACATTTTTCTTTCTTATATAAGAATAAGTGTTCTTATGTCAGTTTTTTGCGCTGATTTCAAATTTGAAATCCGTTTATCTCTATCACGTCAGGTTTTTAAGATATTTGTGAATACATATATTTTTGGGAAACCGTTATGTGCTCCGTTTCATTTTTACTACATAACTTATTAAAAATTAATAAAATGCAAAATAATTCCACTTTTTATACTGCTAAAAGATGCATGACATATGTTACGCTATTTTTCCAATAGTTACTGTATTTTGAAATAATTCTGAGCGAAATATGGCTTCTAGAAGTTGTAGAAATTCGGCTGATCTGTTCTGTTACGTGTGCGGATATTTTACCGATCGTGTTCACCAGAAAAACTTTACACCATTACTAAAGAAAGCATATGAACTTTATTTCGATTCGAAAGTTGATGATGCAAATAAATCTTGGAAGCCAAATGCAGTTTGTTCGACTTTGTGCAAATACATTGGCAGGTTGGTTACGAAAATCGCCGAAGCATAAGTCGATGCCTTTTGGAGTGCCAGTAATTTGGCATGAACAAGACAAATCACGCTACTGATTGTTACTTCTGCTTGACAAATATCCATGGTTTCACTTTTAAAACTAGAAAGTCTGTGGTTTATCCAAATATTGAATCGGTTTCGAAACCAGTGTCTCGTGATCCAATCACGTGTCCGATCCCAGTTCCACCAGAACAATATCCGTTGGACGTGAATGAACCATCAGAAAGTGATAGTTTACCTGCTTCAGAAACTAATTCTGACTCGGATTATATACCGGTGAATGATGGTGTTCACTTAATTAACCTTTCAGATCTAATACGTGATCTCGCTCTTACCAAAGGACAAGTGGAATTACTCGGTTCGCGACTCAAAGAATGGAATCTTTTAGCGCCCAATACTTTGATATCTAAATTTCGTCATAGACACAGAGAACTTGTTCAATACTTTGAGATGGATGATGACATTTGCTATTGCAAAATTCCAGTCGCCTACTCTGTTCATATGAAAGAAACTTATGACAATATGGCTATACTTTTGGCAAAAATAAAGTACAATGACTACCAATGGCGGATTTGTGGAGACCTAAAGGTCATTGCAATTCTCACGGGCATGCAGACTGGGTATACTAAATTTTGTTGCTTCCTATGTGAATGGGACAGCCGCAACAGACAGGAACATTATGCAAGAAAGGTGTGGGCTATCAGGGATCGTATGCAGCTCGGGCATAAAAATGTAATAAACGAGCCATTAGTTAACAAAGACAGCATCATTTTAACACCGTTACATATAAAGTTGGGGCTCATGAAGAATTTCGTAAAAGCATTAGATAAAATGAGCAAAGCTTTCACTTATCTTCGAGAAAAGTTTCCGCAAGTTAGCGATGCAAAGATAAAGGAAGGTATCTTTGTAGGACCTCATATTAGGAAAGTTATTGCAGACAAACAATTCGAGAACTTGTTACATGGTAGTGAACTTCACGCATGGATGGCATTCAAATCGATCGTCGATAACTTTCTGGGAAATCACAAATCTGTCGACTATTTGCATATTGTTAAGCAGTGCATAGATGCATACAGAATTATGGGCTGTAACATGTCCCTCAAAATCCATTTGCTCGATTTGCATCTTGACTTTTTCCCTGACAACCTTGGCGAAGTCAGCGATGAACATGGAGAACGATTCCATCAAGATATCGCCGTAATGGAGTCACGTTATCAAGGACGGTGGAGTGTGACCATGCTTGCCGATTATTGTTGGATGTTTCATCGCGATGTACCACATGCCATTCACCGACGAAAGTCGACTGCAAAGAAATTCAAGCCTACATAACTGTTATACTTCTTGTACGAATGATGTTATAATACTGTATGCGTTGTTAAAAAACTTCAATTGCGTATTTCTCGAGATCCCGACCTGATAGAGAAAAACGGTTTGCAGATTTAAAAACAGCGCATTAAAATTGACCAGAAAAACATAGAAATGTTAGAGAAAGAAAAAAAAATTTTTTTTTTTGTTAGCCAGTGTTATCAATCCTGTTTATGATATCTCATGATTGTTGCGTGCATATTTTGACGCACATTTTACAAAAATCGATATGGCTATTTAATATGGGAAAAATATAGACATTCATTTATTTGTGTATGAAAATGCTGTTTATTTTAAAAGCGAGATAATCCATGTTTGATTCACACTTTTGATTATAGGAGTAATCGTTCTGGATATTGATCCAGCGCAAGGATATTGCGCTTGCGTTTGTACTTATTTTTTAGGGCCAGAAAATATATTAATTTGCTTATTGTGTTTATGGCCTGAATTCATATGTATTACATATTATTAGTACAAGTAGAATCAGTCCTATATTGTATATTTTGGATGGGTAGGAGGGACTAGATTCTTGCTAGCGGAAGTATGAGTTGTCTTGACAAGTCGTGATGAGTTCCGATGTACCGCTTACAAATGGCGGGGTACGTTTTTCAAGAGCTGGTCCTTTCGTCAGAAAAAAATGTCTTACGACGTGGTTTTTCTTCTGAAGGAGATGGTGTCTCTACGATAGTTTGTGTTAGAGACTCTCCTTATGTCAGTATATAGATGATTCGGACTCCAGGTAAACCCAGCTCCTATTTTTGATGATCTCTCGTCGGTTAGGCCTAGCTTGACTTTTGTGCTTCGTTATGCTAGTGTCGTGTTTGGTATCGACGAAGATGACAGATTTTCCTGCAGCGGTTATGGCTACGTGAAATTAACCTGATCACCGTAGAGCTGTATGGAAACATTTACGAAATCATTTATATAACCATTATAAATTAACTCTGGCTTATATTCTCCTTCCTATGAATGAGTGAACGACAACTCAGGGATTTCGGTCATCATATGTTTTGATCACTGCCAAGAGAACAGATTATTTATCTTATTATCGGACAGTGACAGGGAGATCTCAATCTTGCTAGAAACCCCCTTTCGTGGTTTCATAATATATACTACAAACTATGGACGTCAAGTAACTTTGGTTATTTATCGATCCGCCCTTCACTGACGCGTTTAGTCAGATAGGGGGATGTGGCCATAATGTATCATGACATTGAACTTTTGATGTACTGCCCATTATTTCTGAATGTGTCATGACTTCAGATCTGCTATGTATACCTACAAATTGATATGTCAACGAACCATGATGTACTCGTATGTCCCAGTGTGTACGTCTGAATAAATTGAGTAAACTAAGATTCCAGCAGTCTGCATTGGTGCCTTGTAGACACAAGTGTGAGTGGTTATATTGGTCAGCACACGAACAGTACACCATTCGCGGTAATCACACTCTACACTTCTACTTTATACATACACCATCCTGCGTCGGCTGAAGTGACCAAGTTTAGGGCCTGCTTCCCCTGGAGCCTTTGCCTTCCCTAACTCAGGACTAGGGTGAGTTACCCATTTACAGCTGGGTAGACTGGAGCATGCCTGATCTCAACAACACACCACTCTTCCTTACAGAGCAGACAGACTGATACTTTACAGTGTGTGTGTGTGAAAGCAACTTTACAGAGTGGAAAGAACAAGACTTTTACAGTGGCGAGCCAGATTCCTGGGTCCAGCTTACGCAGTTTTGTGTTGAGAATCACAGTTTACAGCTGAAAGAACATTTGTTTGAACACATCAACACCAGTAGGACAGCTATACAGTCGATGTCAGCTTCAGCGCTTGTTGACAGTTTTTCGCTGTACAGACAGTATTACACAGGACAGTGGTATCAAGTGTAGAAAATATCTGGAGCAATATTGTTGCCATTTCTCAACGTACAGAAGAATCACAGTGTTGCTGAACATAAAGTGCATAGTTCATCGTTGGTTCTTCAGATGCTCAACAGAGAAAAATTGACAGTGTAATAGTTTAAAATTAAATCTATTACTGAATAAAGTGGCAAGTTATTAGAATTAAAATAAACTGTGCCTGCTTTACAACACTATACCTGCAACACATTCCATTCATGACATAAATGATATTGTATGCTATATGCTATTTATGCTTACACATTATTTGTTTATATGTGTAGGGGTTTATATGTTGCGGGCCTGGATGGGTGGTGACTAGAACAGGAAATACCGAGTGATATTGGTCTTGTTCTGGCGTTCGATAGGGAGCAATTTCTTAATTGAAATTTGCATGCAACATAGTTTGCAAATATTTGGTTAGTTGTGACGACTGTTTCATATTTGTATTTGTAACATTTTTTGTGTTCCTTAGTTTTGTTTGATTTGTTTGTATAATTGTAGGTCTCATCTTTTCTTTCATTTCAGTTTTTTACACCCTTATGTTTATACACTGTGGCGTTATTTGTCTTGTTATCTTATGGCAGTTATCATCACGGTTTCTGTGATCATTTTTTTCATTTCTCCTATTTGATTTAATTTGATCTCTGCAAATGTTTTCAGATTGTCTTTTCTTGTTTGTCATTTGTAATGTCTTTAGTTGACATATGACGTATAGTGGTATACACTGATAGGATAGTACAGATCAGTACTTTCTGATTGTTATTGTTATAAAACAAAATGTACAAGACCTTTGTAAGGCTTGTCTCCCAAAGTGATTGGTAAAGGGAAATATTTTTTCTACAGGTACTAAAGTGATCTTTGATTACATTGAGGTATACAAGACCTTTATAAGGCTTGTCTCCCAAAGTGATTGGTAAAGGGAAATATTTTTTTTCCACAGGTACTCAAGTGATCTTTGATTACATTGAGGTATACAAGACCTTTGTAAGGCTTGTTCCCCACAGTATTTGAGATACAATTATTGTTGTCCACAGGTACTCAAGTTATCATTGGTTATTATAAACCATACAAGTTTGGACTAAGACTAAGTCTAAGGTATAGACTTGTCTCCCATTAACTTGAAAGAGGGTAATTTATTTACTTTTTCAGGTTTCTGATTTAAGAAGACAATATGTCTACATTAGATTATTTTATTGCTCAAGGAAAATCTCTTGATAAGACTGGAAAAGACTTAGAACAATGGGCTGTTGCTCAATATGACAAAGCATTAGCTGCAGAAGAGAAAAAAAACTGCTGCTGCTGTTGAAGAAAAAAAAGCTGCGGCTGAGGAGAGAAAACTTCAAATAGAAGAAAAAAAAGCTGCCGCAGAAGAAAGGAAAGCAATAGCTGAAGAAAAAAGATTAGAAAAAGAAGCTGATACTGCTGCTGAACTTAAGAAATTGCAGATGCAAGTGGAGGAAAGGAGATTTGAGGCAGAACAGAAGAAATTAGAAGCTGATGCAGAGCAGAAGAAATTAGAAGCTGCTGCAGAACAGAAAAAATTAGAAGCTGCTGCAGAACAGAAAAAATTAGAAGCTGCTGCAGAACAGAAAAAACTAGAAGTTGCTGCTGCTGCAGAACAGAAGAAATTAGAAGCTGCTGCAGAACAGAGAAGATTAGATAGAGAAGCTGAAGAGAGAAAAGCAATAAGAGAACATGAGTTTGAATTAGAGAAATTAAAATTGACATGTATGAGTAATGTTAATCAGGCATCTGGTGGTAATGGTAAACCCTTCGTGTACAAGGTCAAGGTACCAGCGTTTAACCCTACCAGTGATGACATAACATTTTGGCTTTCTAGATTTGAACGGGCTTGTCGATCTCATAATGTTGACAAATCACAGTATGTGAATCAGTTGTCTGAAAATCTAAAAGGGGAGTCTCTGAGTAAGTTATATTTTGTTGAAGAGGCCGACAAAGATAATTATGATGCTGTTAGGGCAGCTTTGATAAAGAGATATCAGCTGTCTGAAGAAGGTTATCGTCTTTTGTTTAAAACAATGAGACCTGAGGTAGGTGTAGAATTCTCAGAATTCATCTCAAAAGCACGAATTACACTTTCACGATGGATTGAATTATCCAAAACAGAGAAAACATTTGATGGTCTTACGGATTTATTGCTAAGAGACAAGGTCATGTCTTCTGTAAATAAATCATTCCTAGAGTTCTTACATGAGCGTAAACCTAGTACAATAAAGCAAATGGAAGAATATTGTGACCAGTATGCCACGGCACACCCTGACATGATTCTTAGTAACTCTAACATTAAAGAGAGAGTATGCCAGTTGCTTCGGCAACAGAATATAATCAGAATTACTCACACAAATTCCAAGGAGCTAAAAATAAATTTGATAAAAAGGTTAATTGGAATAAGTATCAAAACCAAGATAACCACTCAAATCAGAGTTCTTCTTCGAAGAACTGGAATCGGGCTGATAGTCCTCGACACGCGAGGGGTGCCCATAATGTTAGAAATTCTCGGAAAGGGAGTAGCTATAGGAACTACCCAAGTGCTTCATGGAGACAAAAGAAACAATATTACAGGGATACTCAATTTAATGAGCATGATGATTATGATCATGAATATTATGATTCAAACCCAAATAGGGGTTATAACAGAGGCAATAATAATTATAGAGACAATTATAACCGAGGTAGATCACAACACAAAAGACATGGTAAATCTTATTACCAGGCTAACTCTGCACAACAGGAGTTCCACGACACCGATAATCAGAATAATGATAAAAAAGACTCCAATAGTGTAGCGAATTCCGCTTTTGATTTTGCTAGAGCATCTGAGTGTTCGCAATGCAAAACATTATTCGATCCAACCACAGTGTCTACTTTAAGCTGCGGTCACCCACTTCCCGCTCTCCATGCGTCAATTGCGCATAATGGAAGGGGTGCTCTTGTCTTTAATAGGGGCCTAATAGATGGTACTCCGGTATCAATTCTTTTCGACTCGGGGTGCACTACAATTGGAGTGAGGCAATCACTCGTAAATCCTTCTCGAGCTACAGGCAATATAGTCAAATGTGTAACATTTGGTGGCACATTGGAGAAGTACTCCACTGCCATTATCAATATTGCTACGCCTTTCTTTACAGGAGAGGTGCAAGCATGTCTCTTGCCGAATCCGATCGCTGATCTTATCATCGGTCGCATTCATGGAGTGAAAGAATGCACTCCACAGCAAATTTCTAATTGGGAAAATGTTAATATGCAATCTGCTAATGCAGTAATCACTAGGGCTCAAGCTCTCAATATGCCACAATCTTCACATTCTGAAGATAATGATGCGCAGATCCAAGATGATCCCTTGGAGATTTCCCACGATTCCTTTATCAAACAGCAGGAAGATGATCGTACTCTAAAGAAATTCTTTACTCTGGCAACAAAAGGTGATCCGAATAAGGATACTAATCGTAAATCTTGGATTACGTTGAAGAATGGCGTACTTGTACGTATGGTACAAGACTCCGCTAAGTCCATTCATTCTCAAATCCTTGTGCCTAAAAATATGAGAGTTAAAATTTTACAGCACGCTCATGATTTGCAGTGTGCTGGACATATGGGTTTTTCCCGTACTAAAGCTAGAGTTCTTCAATCTTTCTTTTGGCCTGCGGTGAATAAGGACATACGAATCTATTGTCGATCTTGTAAAGTATGTCAAGAGATTAAATCCAGAGGTCCACGCCATGATGCACCTATTCAGGCTGCAGACATTCCCATTCGGCCATTTCAAAAAATGGCGATAGACATCATTGGTCCATTTAAGATAAAGTCTGCTAGAGGACACCAATTTATTTTGACGTGTGTTGATATGTGCACACGTTGGCCGGAGGCTGTTCCTCTAAAGAGCATAACTACTGCTGATGTCGCAGATGCTCTTTGGTTAATATTTTCTCGTCTGGGATTTCCAGCAGAAATATTATCCGACCATGGTACCCAACTCATATCGGATACCATGTCTCAAGTAATGTCGACTCTGAAGATAGAGAGATCGCTGAGTAGTATTTATCATCCTATGTCCAATGGGATGGTGGAACGTTTGAATAGAACTCTGAAAAACCTACTAGGTAAGATAACAGAAGATCATCCTCAGGATTGGGATAGGGTTTTACCCGCGGCTCTCTTTGCATATAGAGAGGTCGCCAACGAACATACAGGATTTTCTCCCTTTGAACTTGTCTTTGGCGCGAAACCGCGAGGTCCTATGTCCTTACTGCATGATCTTATAACTGCTGATAATATTGTCGATGACACAAAATCCTCTTATGAATATGTCATCGCACTTAGACACAAGATTATTGAAGCATGCAAATTGGCAACTGCTTCTTCTGAATTTGCGAAACAGAAGGCAAGGGAATTTGCCAATAAAAAGAGATGTTTGCGTCAACTTTGTCCAGGTGACAAAGCATTTGTCTTGCTACCTTGTAGGGAAAATAGACTTCTCATTTCTTGGAAAGGTCCGTACGATATAATATCAAAGGTTTCCGATGTTGACTATATCGTCGATATTGACGGGAAGCGTAAAACCTTCCACATCAACATGCTCACGGAATTCCATGAACGTCCTGATTATTTACAACCTGTTTTCCAGGCAACGGACGATTTTCCAGTCCAACATGGACAGTACTCATCTCTGTCAGTAATACAGGATGAGGAAACGAGTTTCTCGGATGTAAATTTACCTTTTCCAATGATTCCTCTTCACTCTAATGAATCATGGAAAGATGTTGCAATTTCTCCAGAATTATCTCCAGGAGAGCAGAAACAAGTTTCTACTATGTTAGAACAATTTCAGGATGTCCTTACTGACATTCCTGGTCAAACTGATGTCATTCAACATGACATTATTCTTACTGACCATAGTCCTATAAGAGTCAGACCGTATCCTATCCCGATACATTTTCAAGCACAGGTAGAGAAAGAGTTAGATGAGATGATAGAGTTAAAAATTATTGAACCATCCACATCAGCATATTCTTCGCCGATGGTTATTGTACGGAAAAAAGACAATAACATACGTCTTTGCGTGGATTATCGCAAATTGAATCAAGTGACTAAATTCGATGCTGAACCTATGCCTTTACTAGAAGAGCTACTTACGAGACTATCGAATTCTCACTTCTTTACTAAACTCGATTTGTCTAAGGGATATTGGCAAGTTCCACTATCCGAACACGCCAAACCGTTTACTGCTTTTTCGACGCCTAGGGGTCTATTCCAATGGAATTTCATGCCTTTCGGTCTTATGAACGCCCCTGCTACATTTGTACGCATGATGCGTCGAATCCTATCTCATCGCTCAGATGTCATTGCGTATCTTGATGACATCTGTCTTTTCAGTGATACTTGGAACGATCACTATAATGGTATAAATGAACTATTGTCTATCTTACGCGAGCATAACCTGACAGCGAAACCATCGAAAGCATGTATTGGTTTTAGCGAAATATCTTTCTTAGGACACCGTGTTGGTCATGGGTTCCTAAAAACAGAAGACCATAATACAAGTAAGATACTTAACATTTCTATTCCTAAGACTAAAAAGCAAGTACGAAGTCTTTTAGGTCTAATACAATTTTATGGACGATTCATCCCGAATCTGTCCTCCATTATGTCACCTCTTTCTTCCTTGCTAAAGAAAGGGTCTCCTAATGTAGTCCATTGGACTCAAGAATGTCAATCCTCTTTGGATAAGGTTAAAACTATGTTTTCTACTTCACCTATCCTAGTATTGCCTTCTAAGGATAAGACATTTATTCTTCGTAGTGACGCTTCATCCACCGGGATTGGAGCTGCACTAATGCAAGAGTACTCTGGAACTCTGCATCCTGTGATGTATATTTCTCGGAAATTAAATGCCGCAGAGAAGAATTACTCGGTCCTAGACCGTGAATTATTGGCTATGGTTTGGTCAATCCTTAAACTGCAAAGATTTCTTCTGGGCGCGCATTTCATTGTGGAAACTGACCAGAAAGCTCTTACGGCTATTCAGAGTAAAAATCTGAAGAGCGTGAGATCAACGCGATACGCGATTGCTCTACAGCCATTTCATTTTTCGGTGCGAGCTATCCGTGGGTCAGAAAATGTGATGGCAGATATTTTGTCTAGATGCCCACATGATTCATAACTGTTATACAACTTTGATACAGTTGTTTCTATGTTGAAATGTGTACACATATGTAATATATCATATATTGATTGTAACACTACTTAGCGGTTCATTGATATGTATTCACCGCTGATCTTTCAATGTTTTTCGTCTTTGATGATCATGATGTTAAGATATCTTAGATGGAATTTATGTATAAACTAATGTGGAAATTGTGTCATTGCTAATATTGTAGTATGCGTTGGTGACACCTCTCTGGAAATATTTATACTTAGAGAAGTACTTTCTCTAAGGTCATAAAACTTATGCTTATCATCTGCGCATTGTTATTGCTGCGTTGTGAGCCTATTGTATGTTGCTCCTAGATGTATTTCAAAAAAAAAAAGTACCATTTTTTTTTTCCCGAGGGGTGTGGTAATCTGTTGCGTGCATATTTTGACGCACATTTTACAAAAATCGATATGGGAAAAATATAGAAATTCATTTATTTGTGTATGAAAATGCTGTTTATGGTAAAAGCGAGATAATCCATGTTTGATTCACACTTTTGATTATAGGAGTAATCGTTCTGGATATTGATCCAGCGCAAGGATATTGCGCTTGCGTTTGTACTTATTTTTTAGGGCCAGAAAATATATTAATTTGCTTATTGTGTTTATGGCCTGAATTCATATGTATTACATATTATTAGTACAAGTAGAATCAGTCCTATATTGTATATTTTGGATGGGTAGGAGGGACTAGATTCTTGCTAGCGGAAGTATGAGTTGTCTTGACAAGTCGTGATGAGTTCCGATGTACCGCTTACAAATGGCGGGGTACGTTTTTTCAAGAGCTGGTCCTTTCGTCAGAAAAAAATGTCTTACGACGTGGTTTTTCTTCTGAAGGAGATGGTGTCTCTACGATAGTTTGTGTTAGAGACTCTCCTTATGTCAGTATATAGATGATTCGGACTCCAGGTAAACCCAGCTCCTATTTTTGATGATCTCTCGTCGGTTAGGCCTAGCTTGACTTTTGGTGCTTCGTTATGCTAGTGTCGTGTTTGGTATCGACGAAGATGACAGATTTTCCTGCAGCGGTTATGGCTACGTGAAATTAACCTGATCACCGTAGAGCTGTATGGAAACATTTACGAAATCATTTATATAACCATTATAAATTAACTCTGGCTTATATTCTCCTTCCTATGAATGAGTGAACGACATCTCAGGGAGGCAGCCATGTTGGATTTCTGTCATCATATGTTTTGATCACTGCCAAGAGAACAGATTATTTATCTTATTATCGGACAGTGACAGGGAAATCTCAATCTTGCTAGAAACCCCCTTTCGTGGTTTCATAATATATACTACAAACTATGGACGTCAAGTAACTTTGGTTATTTATCGATCCGCCCTTCACTGACGCGTTTAGTCAGATAGGGGGATGTGGCCATAATGTATCATGACATTGAACTTTTGATGTACTGCCCATTATTTCTGAATGTGTCATGACTTCAGATCTGCTATGTATACCTACAAATTGATATGTCAACGAACCATGATGTACTCGTATGTCCCAGTGTGTACGTCTGAATAAATTGAGTAAACTAAGATTCCAGCAGTCTGCATTGGTGCCTTGTAGACACAAGTGTGAGTGGTTATATTGGTCAGCACACGAACAGTACACCATTCGCGGTAATCACACTCTACACTTCTACTTTATACATACACCATCCTGCGTCGGCTGAAGTGACCAAGTTTAGGGCCTGCTTCCCCTGGAGCCTTTGCCTTCCCTAACTCAGGACTAGGGTGAGTTACCCATTTACAGCTGGGTAGACTGGAGCATGCCTGATCTCAACAACACACCACTCTTCCTTACAGAGCAGACAGACTGATACTTTACAGTGTGTGTGTGAAAGCAACTTTACAGAGTGGAAAGAACAAGACTTTTACAATGATTAAAACGAACAACAAACATTATCGTCACGTTTTGTAAAATGTTGAATCTTACAATAACTCACTATCTTTTGCTTCCTGTGATAAAGTGTTCCTATCTTTTTTCGTCTTTTACCTTTTTCATCATCCTTCTCGTTTTTGCTCTTTCATAAGTTTTAAAGTAATCTTTACTAATCACGGCTTTTATCTAAGTACTTACTTACTTACTTACTTAGTCGTTCCCCTTCTACCGTGAGGTGTAGAGGTTTTTATCTAAGTATAAGTTTAAATACCTTTGGAATTTCCCAACTTTTGGAACACACCTGGCTCGTAAGACGTTATTGTTTTGTGCGGTACACAGCCACCTTGGCAGTAGAAAGAATTGTTTAATACTGTAATTCCTTGGTTAAACAAAGCCAGTGGCACCACTCGATATGCACAGAAATATTTGTTACTGGACGGTAGACTTTGAGAGTGGCATAGAAACATAGATATTGTCTGCGTGGCGGGACAAGGAAAGACAATAAAGGGAGCCGCCATACAACAATGATGGTGCCAGGCCGGTGACACAAGGGGACTTCACTCGAGCCACAAAAGTGTCGACTTTGTGAAAAGTAGCGGATAATTTCTGTATTAAGTCAAATCAAGTCTAAAATTATCGGGCGTATAATAATTTGTTTGTGCTTTATACACATCTTTATGCCTTGAAATTTTTTCCTGCGATTTGGCAAAGTTATTCTTTATGTTCTCCTGTGTAACGCCATGACATTATTGTTGTCCAGATCGTTTAGGTTATGATTTAAAAAAATATTAAAGTTCTTTCATTGTTTTTTTTAAAATATACGCTTACAGGCTGAATCAAGGGAAATAGCTTCGTGTGAGAAATCAAGGGAAATATTCAAAAAGATTAAAATAAACAATCTTTTATTTTACTAATAAATAAAGCCAATTTTTATTATTTTACAACACTCTTTAGGATTTTTTATTACACATTTATATTTTAAGTGAAAATTTAAAAAAAAAAAGATTTAGTTTTATTTAACATTTGTGTTTATTTGACTAACAACTTGTGATAGGATTAATTTTGAAAAGCGAATTTTAATTTAAACTCAGTTTAGCAAAGTGGATACTTAGAAGATAAACAGCAGACCCTGACCGAAAGGTCTTTTCATGTTTGGACATGCGCCCAAATAATAAATGCGCCCTAATATAACCAAGGAACTCCGTGTATTGGTTGAACGGAGAGGTACGATTTTTTTTAAAGTTAGTAAAAGTAATTACATTACTTCAGACTGTATGATGCGCCCAAATAATAAATGCGCCCTAATATAACCGATGGACTCTGCGTCTGGGTTGAACCGAGCATGCCTCACCAAAAGGAGGTAATATTTTATTTAAAACTTAGTGAAATAGTTAGTAATCAAATTATTTCAGACCACATGCTCTTTCATTTTGAGCATGTGTCACGAGTGGGTTATGTAAGAGTCTGTATGACTAGAACGAGGTCTGTGTGATGTCAGAGAGAAGACGAAATCTGAGAGAGATCTGAGATGATAGACGAGAAATGGTGATGATAGTGGATAGTGTGACTTATAGTTATAGAGGGTGAGAACCTATACTGAGTCTCCCCTCGCCACTCAGTGATCTTTTATTCAACTACTGCCACACTCCTCTTGCTCTACTTAGGAGATAAGGTTGTATTACACTACAGCGTATCCACATACAACAGTACGAGTACAAGTTAAAGAGTACAGGTACAGATAGGAAAGGAAATCTGATTCGTAACAAAATATATATTTTATTAACAACCGTCAAACATTATGGTAATATAAGCATGAAATCTATCACGACAACAAAACACTCAGTAATATGCAGGTATCAAATGTACGAGGCACTCAACACAAAGGTTAGTAGAAAAAAATGATGGGAACACTCCCGAAAAAAAAAACCATGGGGTCCATGCTCCCACAATTTTGGGGTGGATATAAAATTAATAATCCTTTGCTTGAAAACCTGAAATAAAGAACGGTACCTACACAAAAACAATCCCGCTGACTTGTCCCTGTCAGCAACACTGCTAATCACTTCACTCGATGCTTAGGTACACAGGTTCTTAAACAATCTACCCTCCCCTCAATTACTTTGAGTGCACTCTACACCAAAATCCGTCTTCCTTGGCACGCTTGTGTTGATGCTTCACTGGGATCACAGTTAGCTGTTGGAGACATGTTCACCCTCTCTTCTCCAGGGTAATCGCTGATTTAATCCGTGAATTGACTGCACTCGGCTGTAAATCCAGGAAATCGGGGCTTGTGATGGCAACACTCAAGATAAAACAAATGATGAGGAAATAATCCACCTTTTGTGTAATGGTCCACAACCACTGTAGCGGTCCTCACTGATGAGGGACGACGTAGCTTGGTAAAGAGAACTGGTGCAAACGGAGCATGGGCGCTCCTCTTATTAGTTGTAGGGCGAAGTATTTATACTTCAAGCAAAGGACACTCATCAATGTGCCCGTAATGGGGTGATGAACTAGGCACGCATGTAGTTACATGCAACACCACTGTGAATGGGTCGATGAATTGTGCGACCCTTCCTCCAGGAAGGTAATCAGGCCTAAGGCTTCAGCGTAGGGCCTGAAGTAACCGGGGTTAGCTGTAAAGAAAACACAAACAACTCATATATCATCGTGCTAAATAAGTCATAAACATTACAACACGTCACAACAATAAACAGGTCTTAACTAGATACAGGAAAAAATACACGCCTCCCCTTCTATTAATCTGATCAAGGCTGAACCTTTATCTTACTCTCCCCCGCTCACCGTCCGATCAACCATAAGTGCAGGACCGGCTTACGGTAAGTTTTGCATATCATTACACAGCCCGGGAACCGGCGTCTAATGCTGGAATGGTTTCAGGCATGTTTACAAACTGCCCTCCCCTCTCCCTCTTGGTGAGACGTGACCTTAAAATCAATCAGCTCGGCTAACCCACTTGCCTCTACACAATTCGCTCACCAGCCTAAACTGGTAATAGGGCGTTCGACACATTTAAACGTTGGATACAGCATATGACGACAAATAGAAGTATGCGCTAGTTAAGTATACAAATTGCATTTAAAATACCCATTAATACCCAAGTACGCACTTAGATGCAAAGTACATGTTGCGAAGAAAAATTATGTACACAAACCGCCACTGAGGCCAAACAAGATTACATTTGCTCAGGTTAACCTTTTGTGTGTGTTAAAGATTTCCTACCTTGGTTATCCATAGGCAAAGGAAACCGATTATACTTTTAATGCACTACATCAGGCGTAAAATTATGTACCCTGTAGGTCCTTATATAGAAACAACACACAAATCCCCAAAAAACTGGCTTTAGCTTTAGATCTCTGGTTGAATGATTGCTGTAATTACCACAGTTAAAAAAACCCCTTAATGAAGGCTTACTCTGACTTATCACATATCCCAAGCACAAAATTTATACTAAGTACCAATTTCAAAACTTGCTTACCTCAACTGTCAGAATCTCCCATTCTTATAATCAAAAGCAGGCAAGTTGGTGTTAAGTCTGCTACTATCTCCCGGCAAGAATTTTAGGACTGAAACAATGAGAGATAGACACGACTGCCTATATATAGTGAGAATTTGTCACAGGTGTTCAGCGTGATTTGAACACCTGCATAAGGGAGCAGAAAAATAACACGTAATAGTTACTCAGAGACTTCTCTAGGAGACCTGCTACACAGAATTTTGGCGCAACAGGGAAAAGAGGGTTATGCTAGCGGGTCCCAGACTTTCCTGGCCAACAAAGTACCCTCACAACGCGGGTGTCTCGGGCAAATGCGTTTCCTCGCCGGCCTGCTACGTAACATGACGAAACTCTCTCTAGGAACAGTTTCTCGTGTCAAAGACCCGGCACTTTTTCACCGCTAAACTCTCAAACTGAGTGTCGGCTTTTGACTCGTGGTCAAACAAACTCTAAAAAAGATGCTGCTGTCCATGACACTGAGTCCGGAACGCGTCAATTATCTCCTACCTACATTACAGAAAGAGGGAAGTAAACCTATCAGCTTCCAGAATGACAAGTCAATTACCCCGCTTGTATCTACAGAAACGAAAAGAAGTGAAATAGGGGTGACAAAATCAGACAGAAATTAGGAGGGATGGGATTTCAGTCTAGGTGGCCAGAATTTATAATCCATGTTGCCACAGCATGCTTACTAATAAAACGGACCCAATGTCTAGGTTGAACTAAGCGACCATCTGCAAAACGAGGTACATAGTTTTTTTTTAAATAACCGCTTCATAAGATACTGAATAAGACAAATCAATATATCTATTTTATTTTACATGCGCCCATAAATAACCCACGGTATCTTGCGTCTCGGTTGAACAATTGATACGGGTACAATTCCTTAAATAGCTTGACTTGCTATGGATTGGATCCAGAGTGCAATAGACTCCATGCTCTGACACTCGGTCTCTATTTAGGCCTTGAGTCGCCTTCCAGGGTTATGCTAATGGCTTTGCACGTAATATTACTGTGGGTTCAATTTTGGTCAGACATATCCCAACTCCCTGGCCCGTACACAGGCACTCAGGCACAAACACGTCAATAACCATTGACAGTGTACAAATATTTATTACATCACAATAAAGTTCAGCATCTCTTCAAAGTGCACAATATAAGGATTCTCTTCTAGTCGTGTCTAGACTACAGTCTCGTCCTCGGAGACATCATGCATTTTAATAAAGTCTGGTACTCACGCATTTAGAAACCTTCACACTCTGCATTTGCCTAAACTGATAATACACTTGCAGTAGAAGCTGTAATACAATTGATGGTAAGATAGCATGCAGGTGGATTAATGACACAAGCTAAAGATATCGTCCATACGGACATATGCCATCTACACAGGCCGGAGACACAAGCCCAAGTGATTTTAAAGAACGCTCAACTTGTCCCACTTTAAAAGTAGCCGTCTGCTATCATTTTGAGCAGCCGACAAGACGTCACTTCCTGTAACCACGGACTACCGTGTATAAACAATACAATCAGGAAGTGATCGTATACAAAACATGATATGATATTTACTCATATCATTTACTCCCCCCTGGACTAAAATAATGAAAAGGAACTTTTCATTATTTCCATAGTACAATCTTACAAGGTCACTGGAGAAACCATATGACAATATCCAAATTCTCAACTGTCATCATTATGATAGCACCTAGAGGCATGCTCCATAATCGACAATTTAACACACAAGGTGTGGTATTTAGTAATAACATTACCAAACCCATTATCGTTAGCAGACGCTCTTTTGACACAAATGTGAGGTAACTACATTAATTAGAAGGCAGTGTGGAAAAAGTCAGTATGTCAGTCATGGCACTCATACAGCATACCATGTCAACAAACGCCTTAAGTCATGTCGGTATGTAAGTCTACCTATCTATCAAATGAAATGCATAATAAGCAATCAAAGACAGAATAGATCATATGAGGCAGACAAGTCAAAATATAAATGGTGACTGTGACAATATGTCAAAATAGTTATTAATATTTGTAAGTATGCAATGTCATGTGGTGAATGACAATGTTCATGAGATGTCATGTGAAGATATATTACTTAATATCTAAACATGCGAAGGTTATAGGTTATACTAAGTATAAGTACCAATGTAATTCAATTCACATAGTGATACATTAATGAACCAATGTAATATCACTAGGGTTATTAAAACTGGTCATGTTAGACCATACAAAGTTCTTCCTGTAGAAGTATTTAAAAGAATTAAAGATTCAGTAAGTCACTAGTTCGCACTTATTCACACATCATTGTTATTGATTTCCAGTTAAGTACATATGCAGGAATAAAATAGTTTATTGAAAAAAATCCATTTTTCATCTTTGTCGGTTGTCGATGTTTGTCTTTCATGCAATAGCATATACAGCACAGATACCATTGTTCATTCTGTACTTAAAATTTTTATAAGCCCATGTTGAAATATAAATTCTTTGTTATGTCCCTTTTTGAACTTTGGAGTAAGTAATTTTAGTTACTTCCCTTTTTTCAAACGTTACAGTCATATAATTAGTGAAAATCATTTTGGAAATTGCAGCAAAGTATCTGAAATGTACAGAATTGGATATTCATACTGCCAAGAGTCATTCTACATCGTGTATATAGTAGCGAAGTATTGTCCTTGACCATGTGCACTAGACATCCTACGCCGAACGATTGAATATATCGGTTGACTTCGGATGAACAGAAATTCATCATCATCATGTTGCTTGGCATAATGTCTCATGTTTTGCAACTGGTTTAAGTGCATGACGAAGCAATGTGGCTGTGATCCCTGAAGTATGGGGTATATCTGTTAACGGAAGGCATGTGCCTGAGTTCATGATGCTTCATATTTGTGAAATAATTCCTGACTTGTCAGAAAGGAAGTTCTGTACTTATTGAGTATCAAAGTTGGATCGCAGTAGCATTTGTGGCGACAACTGGAGATAGCGGATGCTTCACGCATCTCGACAACACGTCAGCCATAACATTCACTTTTCCTTCGATGGGCTTTATCTGGTATTGATAGGGCTGAAGGGCCAATGAGGCACGGGCAGCCTTTGCATTCTTAAATCTCGCTGTTTTCAGGTAAGAAAGTGCTCTTTGGTCCGTCTCGAGTGTGAAACTTGCACCAAGCAGGTAGCGCTGCAGTTTAGAGAAGCAGAACACAAGAGCCAGCAGCTCTCTTTCAATGACCGGGTAACGCTGCTCAGTAGGCGTTAGCTTCCTGCTAACATAAAGTGTCGGATGTAAACAGCCATTCCATTCTTGCATCAGCGAACCTCCAATGGACGTTTTTGAAGCGTCGACTCTAAGAGTAAAATGTTTAGAAGGATCAGGCAATCTCAATATAAGCAACTTGGAAAACAGACATTTTAATCTATCTAAAGTTACATGACATTCTCGACTACAAACAAACCTATTTGGTGACTCTTTCTTCACCAGTGATGACAATACGGACGTATACTCTGCAAAATTGGGGATAAACTTACGATAAAAGTTTAGGAGCCCCAGAATACTTCTAACCTGTTTTTTTGTCCTGGGTAAATCAAGGTTTAGAATTCTAGAGATGGTAGTATCCTCTGTTTTCAAAAAACCTCCTCCTACTTTATAACCTAAAAATGAAATCTCCTGAAATCCAATCCTAGTCTTAGATGGACGTGCAGATAAATTATAAAGACGTAGAGTGCTAAGTAAGGATTGAATACCCTCCAAATGTTCATCTTAAGAATGATGAAACAGACAAATGTCGTCAATGTAAGTAATGAGGTCTTCTCTGTCAGAGAAGAGTCGTCTCATCATGCGAACGAAGGTCGCAGGTGCGTTTACTAACCCAAAGGACATATAATTGAATTGAAATAGACCCAATGGAGTTGCAAACGCAGTATAAGGCTTGGATCGTTCCGTTAATGGCACTTGGAAATAGCCTTTAGACAGATCAAATTTAGAGAAAAATGTAGCCGTAGCTAGTCTATCCAATAAAGACTCTAACACGGGAAGTGGTTCCGCGTCGTGAATGGTGACCGAATTTAGACGTCTAAAATCTATGCATATACGTATAGATTTCTCTTTTTTCCGGATCAAAACCATCGGAAAACTATAAGGGGAATGAGATGGAGAAATGACATTTAATTTCACCATCTGTTCTAGTTCCTCCTTAGCTTGACATTGTAAATGTATCGGTATAGGGTATGGTTTCAACTTAATCGGTTGAAAGTCTGTCAGAATAATATCATGTTCGATGATATCAGTGTGTCCTGGGACATCAGTAAGGACATCAGCAAAAGAACGTAAGATTGAAGTAACCTGTTCTTTCTGGAAAGAAGATAGAGTTGGCGATATATCAACATCTTTCCAACTTTCAGTAGCCAAGTAGTG